>JAPYZE010005824.1:0-14580 GCA_030522805.1 Leptomastidea abnormis | reverse complement strand
CACCTCCCGTACCAGGTCAAAAATATTTTTTCATCGTGAGAACCTCAAAATCTCTACCAAAGATGGCATTTTGAGGTTAGAATGATGAAAATATATTTTGAGACGCGGTTATACTTGAATACGAAATTAACGTAGAAATTCTTTTTTTTTTTATTTTAATCTTTAATTAGAATTTTTTAGTTTATATGAGGTCAGAAATCTAATCGCGATGAGTAGAGTTGACTTTTAATGTTATAATAGGGAAAGCCGTTAAATTTAATGGTAATGGATAAGGAGGAGGGGGGGATGAGCGATGCATTCACCAAATTCTTCGATTTCCTTTTATAGGACAATGTAAAAGATCCTACGACAATGTGTACCTATATGTATATAGGTATACTTATTTTATTTATTTTTTATTTTTTTCTTTCTTTCTTTCTCGATGCCGTTTACCTATATCCTTACTGGGAAAACGATCGTTTTTATTATTATTATTATTCTTATTATTATAAAATTTTTTTTTATTTGTTCTTTTATTTTTAACAAGGCAAATATTTTCAATTATTTTGGTAAATTAATATCTTATGAGAGTGGATACAATATAAAAATTATTATTTTTTTTTTAAATATAAAAATTAATAATAATGATATCGAAATATAAATACATAGTTTAAAAAACGATTAATCAAGGTTTGATATTTCTTTCAAATAATGCGAAATTAACTTTACTATGTGGGTATACAATACGTTTATATACCAAACAAAAAATAAAATAAAAAAAAAAAAAAATAAGAAAAACGATTAACTCCCTGATTTTATCAAATTAATTGTTCTTTATAAGTAAATAATACGGTGGCTCCAGATAGAGTCACTATATTCATTAAAAACTTCGATATTTTATATATATTATATATAGGTACCTGTATACCTTTCAACTGCCACATTACAAAACTGTAACCTTTACTCTTCTTTTTTTTTTCAAATTTCTCATTCCACATATGCGTTCAATTTCGTATATTAATCCCTTATCACGTTTCATTACAATCTCATAAATAAATAAATAAAAAAATAAATAAAGATAGAAGAGAACAAAGAAAAAAGACAAAAAAGAAAGAGAGAGAGTTGATATAAGCTCGTCGTCACAAACTAGATAATGAAAAATACACATATATCCCCTCGTGCAAAACGGTGGAAAGACGAAGAATAAGAAAAAGAAGAATAAGTATATGAGAAGTAAAAGAGATACATATATATATATACCCATGTATACCCTGCTCTTGGCATAATAACACAGTAAAGCTAAAAAAAAAAAAAAATCATTACATTGATCCGATCGCCAAGAAAGAGTAAAAGAGAGAAAGAGTATATATAGATACCTACATATACTCTGCGCATCTCACGTAAGTTTCCTCAATCCCTTCCTTTTTTTTTACCTTTTCCTCTTCTTCCTTTCGCATATAGTATAGGTTTAGCCCTTGGAGGCAGAGTATGTAGGTATATAAGGAGGTAAAAGCAGCACAAGTAAGTAAGCAGCAAAAGCAGCAGAAGCAGTAGAGTAACAGTCGTGAAGCCCAAGGGAGAATTGGCATGACCTCCCAAGCTGCAGAGGCGCGCCTCTTCTCTGTTTGTGTGCATGTGTGTATGTATGTGTGTGTGGGTATTGAAAAATTAAGATTTTTATCCGTAAGATTCTTTCTATATATATACCTATACCTATACTGCTGAGATGTTGCTTCTGCAACGAAATTGTAAGAAGAGGGAAATAAAGAAAGAAAGAAAGAAAAAAAAAAAAAAAAAAAAAAAAAAAGAAAAGAAAAGATAAAGAAAAAAAAAAAAAAAAAAAAAAAAAAGAAAAAAAAAAAAAAAAAAAAAAAAAAAAAAAAAAAAAAAAAAAAAAAAAAAAAAAATGATGTACCATATGCGTGCATATGTACCGAAGATTAATACCTATACCAAGCATCTCTCTCTCTCTCTCTCTCTCTCTCTCTCAACATCACCCCTCTCTTTTCTGCACACACACGCTCTCTATATATAACTACCACCAAGCTCTCGTTAGCATCATCCGCCCCTGGAGAAAGTATATCTTATATATGGTGTATTTATCAACGAAAAAGACTTGGACAAGTAAGTAGCAACTCTTTCTTTTTCTTTCTCTTCTTCTTTTTTTTTAAAAAAAAATCCTTTTTCCTTGCGTGTCTACTACTTATATATACCTACTTATTTCCCCCTTCTTTTTTTTAACGATATTATATCTGCGGGCTTTTTTAAAGGCGTGGTTTGTTTCAAGACAGATATATATATATATATATATATATATATATATATATATATATATATGTGAAGTAGGGAAAAAAAGAGGTAAGTTGACGTGATCTTTGCTAATCGTTGGGTATTATAAGTTTTGGTTGTCTTTTTGAAAATTTTTGGTTGTAGGTACATTTGTATAAGTATAATGTGATTGGTATATATGTGGTACCGGAAATTCTTATGCTCTTTGTGATTACATTGCGGCTTCTATATATGATATATATATTTTTTTAAATTTAAATTCAAGGACCAATATCTCTTGTAAGGTACTTAATGTACTCGTAAAACAGATCTACGGTTAAGAAATAAAGACATATCCTATACATACTCTGTATATAGTGTATACTTATATCTTTAAAGTAAGTGGTGGTCTCTTTCTCTCTCTAGACTTAAGCGAACGCGTAACTTTCATAGACACGACAGTTTAGATATCGCGTAAGAGCCATTGGTATTTTTTTTTTAATGTCATTTTTTTTTGGGTTTTCGGTTATCTATAAGGTTGGATGGTATATTATACGAGACTGTTAAATCAACCGCGCCTTTTTGGTGAAAGATTGTAATGTTACTGATTCTTTAAGTGGAATGAAATTTTTTTTTTTTTAGAAGATTGGGTATATTATTTTACCGTTGTTTTGTACGTCCACGTGGATATACAGTTTTTTTTTTTTTTTAAATAGTTTTGATGTTTATGTGTGTGTTTATGTGTATAAGCACAGCGAAGATCGATTATCACTTGGTTTTATTCATTTTTTATGGTCTACTGTTACTACTACGTACAACTACCAAGTGAATCTTTTTTTTTTTTTTTTTGAAGAGGAAACGATTTGAAGTAGGTTTATATATATATTCCTTTTTACTTGTTGGAAAATAACGTTTATGGTTGAAATGTACAAGTATGCTCTTTTATTTATATGTATGAGAGACTGAGAAATTGTTGGATGTTGATTGAGTAAGAAGAAAAAGAAATAAAGTGTACATTATATATTTGATTGCTGTAGTTAAATTAAATGATATTTTCCAAGTACCTATATATGTACTGATTTTATAATGACATTGAAATTAATCAAAATTGAAAATTAATGTCAACAGACATAAAAAAAAAAGAGACTATATACTTTTATGTAAGGTACCAGTAAATTTTATTTTCAGGGTCATACAAACAATAATTGTGAAATACAAAGTTTTTCCAAGATTTTATATATATCTAGACGAATGTATTTATGTACCGAGTACGTATATACAAGCGTATAGTGCAGTTAAAAAGCAATTTGCAGAAAGATACTTTATTTTAGCCCTTTAAAACTGAAACAAGTACAGAAGAGGGTATATATAAGATATAAGTACCATTACTCGTTTTTCTTCTCTCAGCATATTGCAGATAATAAAAGTTATACTTTTTTTTGTTATTTTACTGGTTATGTTTTTAAAGAAAAGAAAAAACATATATATCTCGTGACTATTTCAATCATGGTATATACGTCAAGTACAATTTTAGAGTTGTAGATATATAACTTTGTGTAAGAGTCAGAAAAGATCGTTTGGTTGTAGCGATTAATTTTTTTTATTTTTATTTATTTATTTTTTATATTTTACTTTAACATGAAAGATTCTAGAAGTTTGGTATTTCATATCGACCGTTAGTATTACTACTATATCGTGTAAAATTTAAAAAAAAAAATCAAAATTTATCATTACCCCAACTAAAACATTATAAATCTCAACTTTCTATCAAATTCACACAAAATTCAATAAACATTCACGACATTACACTCAACACCAGCAAAAATCTTCCTTTCTTTCTCATCTCTTTATTCTTATTTCCCCATCTTCTATCTCATTTTTCTCTCATCATAAATTCCTCCTCCAAAAAAAAGAGAAGAAGAAGAGCTGAAAATGCCTGGAGGTAAGTATATATTGCTACTGTGTTGCTTACTATAAGATAGGATACAGCATAGACTAAAGAAAAAGATAAAAAAAAAGAGTTAAGGAGGGCGGTTAAAAATCCAAGTAAGCGCATATAAGGATATCGACCACACACATACATAGGTAGGTACTCTTTACTATATATACAAACTATAGTTGTAATGGTACCAATGTGTATGTGTATGTGCGTGTAGGTATACATATACATAGATAGACGGAAGAAACAATAAAACGGGTCGTCGCGAGTTTGCCGAAAAAGGCTATATAAGATCTCGAGAGCAAAATCAGACTCTTCCTCTCTTTCTTTCTCTTTTCCAACCGCACGTATATATGTGCTATATACTTATAAGTAGTACAGTGTATTTTCTCTGGTTCGCGAAAGGAGAAGAGACCACAGAGAGAAAGAGGAAGAGAGAGACAGAAAGGGAGCACATTGAAAGAGAGCGTGCGAGTAGATATCAGTAAAGGTAATACTAAAAGGCACACTATAAAGGTATATAAGACCTAACAGACGTTGCTCTCTCTCTCTTTCTCTCTTTCTTACTCTCTCTCTCTCTCTCTCTCTCTCTCTCTCTCTCTCTCTCTCTCAAAAAATATATATGTATACATACAACCTCCCTCACATGGTGGGCTTTTTACCTTAAGCAAAAGAGAAAGAGAGTGTATTCGCGATAATCGTTTGGCGTGCGCGCACGCCCCCGCTTCTATATACATGTATAGGTACACTGTGTACTCTCTTTCTCTTAGACTAGCTAGATAGATAGAAGAGAGAAAGAATAAGAAAACTTTTCATTCTATTACTCTCTTTTCTCTTTCATGGTATAGATACTCACACGCGAATAACAAAACGGGTCTTCTCTCTCTCTCTCTCTCTCTCTCTCTCTCTCTCTTTGTATTATCTATATACGTGCTAAGAGAGAAAGAGAGCTATGGCGATTTGTAGGCAAGAAGTTGAAAAAAATACCCACCCACCCTCTTTCTTCCCTGCTATCACTTGAGGATATCTCAGACGCGAGAGAGAATAATATATATACGTATATACTCTGTTACCAGTAGTATATATAGCATTGTAGTAATGGGGTATATCCCCAGAAGCAAACGTTACAGCTTTCTCTCTCTATTTCTTTTAACACAATGTGATTCTTCTTTCTATCACTTGCTCTCTCTCTCCCTCTCTCTCTCTCTCTCTCTCTCTCTCTCTCTCTCTCTCTCTCTCTCTCTCTCTTTCTATTTAGGCTATCCCTCTTACTTTGCTCGCGTGGTTGATTTTCCTTTAATTTTTTATTTTTTTTTTTCGACACTTTTCATGATCATATTCTATATTTATACGTAGAGCAATACAGTAAACGCTCTTTCTATATCATGCTATCTTTAGTTATACTAAATCTATACACGTTGTTTATGTTTAATGCAATTAGCGAGGAGAGTCTATAATATACAATGGTGTCTATATGCGATTATTCGTAAGTATATCTGAAGCTGATGAGTGTAAGTGAATGGAATTATTGTGCGAGTGTTATATATTTTGATATGGTTTTGCTGTCGTATTTGCTGAGATTGATTTTTTTTAACCGAAAATGATTTTTTTTGTTAGTAAATTGAGCTTAATTGCAAACTTGTTATTTTTGTATTTAAAATTTTTTTATTTTAGACTTTAAGGATTTAATTTTTTTTTTTTTTTTTTTTTTTTTTTTAAGAAAAATGAAATGAATATTCTGTTGAATACAAGGTTTATATTTTTTATAATGGTAAATTTAATTTTGCAATAAAACTAACAAATAATGAAATGCTATGTTTGGTTATATGCTTCACTGAACCGAATAATTTTACCAAATATAGTTTTTCGTTTGCTAAAAAAGTTATTCTCTTAAAAACCAACATATTTCAAGAAATTTATTAAAATTTCAAATTTTATTACCACGCTAAATAATAAAACGATCAATTTATCCTATACCCTTTAAAAAAAAAATTTCTTGTTTACTTTAAAGAAATGTAAATTTATCGAAAAAAAAACGGAATATTTACTATACGTATATGTATAGGTAAAGTAGAAAATTTTTTCATTATTATTTCCCGTAATATAGTAAAGCGGTACATTTGAATTTTCCTTAGTTAAAACAGATAGAGTTTATCTCCTCATTGTTCTTCCTCTGTTGGAATATGTGTAGCTCGTTAAGGCACTATACCTTCATTCTTACCTATCACCACACAAAACTCTAACGGCCAATGTGTACATAAGAACCAAAGCATTGATTATTTTTCCCGTCATACCAATAAAAAAAAAAAAAAAAGAAAAAAATCAGCACGCATATAAAAACACTATATTTATTTATTATCGTCATCTCTCTCTCTCTCTCTCTCTTTCTCTCTCTTTCGCTTCGTATATGTATACCTACTTCAACATTATTATAACATCCTTCGCGCATTGTGTAATTTCGTTCGCCGCGAGGAATTGAATTAAATTTCAAAAAGGAAGGGGTAAAGTAAAGGAATTGAAAGTATCGCTATCCGTAGCATCGAGAGAGAAAGAGAGAGAGTCTCTTTTCCTTTCTTTCTTCTACTCCATCCCCTTCATCTCTCTCTCTCTCTCTCTCTCTCTCTCTCTCTCTCTCTCTCTCTTTCCTTTAAACGTAGCAGCGATAAGAAAAGAGAAAGAGAGAGAAAGAGAGAATGGTAAGATGAACAGATCGCCACACGCTCGCTTGAAACTCTTAAAATGTATATACGAACAGAGAGAGAACCGCGCCCCAGAGAAAGAGAAGACCCTTTTATAAAAACAAAGAATGCAAAGCTTCAATCAGCAAAAAGGATGAGGTTAAAAGTAAGGAAGGAAAGAAAGGAAGAAAAGAAAAATAAAAAAAGTTAAAAAAAAGAGATAAAATGAAAAACAAAAAAAAAGAGGAAATATCGTTAAAACGCGGCGAAAGCGAAAGGAGCCAAGAAAAAGGATCGCGTTGGAGGAGTACGCGATGGGATACGAAGAAGAAGAGAAAGAAGAATATGAGGGAGGTATATAGAATGAGTATATGAGTATATAATATGAAGCTGCATGTATATATAAATGGATATATGTATGTATATATAGGCTTGGTTGGTTGCTTCTCTTGCTTGCGAGCGCGGGCGCGCGCGCGTTATCGTTTATAAATAAGAATGGCAAGTGTCACGCCCCGCGTGTGCCGGAACACCATTATTCCACCGAGATTCCAGCTGGACGATAGTAAATATACCCCCTACCACCCCTCATCCCACCTCACATGTATACGTTTGTGTGTGTGTTTTTGTGTAGGAATGTATGGACACATATTACAAAAGAAAAGAGAAGAAGAAGAGAGAGATGACCACACACACACACACACGCACACACACACACACACACACATACTTACATGAAATTTAACAGCGTATATGAGAGAGCTTGCACGCAAGTGTTTGTGGCTTTGCAAACATTGGCAGTGTATAAGTGTGCTTGCACGAATGGGTGTGTGTGTGTGTGTGTGTGTGTGTGTGTGTGTGTGTGTGTGTGTGTGTACATATGCCGACGATGACAACGAGGAGGACAACGCTATATAGCCACAGGGATGATCTCTTTCTATGCTTCTTTTTTCCAGCCGCTGGCAGTTGGTGTGTGTGTGTGTGTGTGTGTGTGTGTGTGTGTGTGTGTCTTGCACCAGCTGTATAGGAAGCACACACGTGAAAGAAAGAGAGAGACTCTTCTTCCTTACCATAGTACGTACCCCAGGTGTATATACATATATATACCCTGGCAACAATGGAGCATTACCAGGCGTGCGCGCAAGCCAAACGAGAAAGAGAGAGAAGCATCTTCCACAGCTTCTCTCTTCTCCTTCTTTACCCCTTTTTCGTTCTTTTTTTTTACCTCGTGCCTCGCGCAGTGTGTGCCCCGTGATTTCGTTAATCCGATGAGAGGTAATCCACCTATATATGTGTGCGCACACGCGGCGGCGGCAGCCGCGCTTTGGACAATACAACAATGCGCGTGGGATGAATCTCCCTCCTCTCTCTCTCTCTCTCTCTTCCTTTTCCTTTTATCCTATCCACACTATTCTACCACTATACCACTACCGCGCATCTGTATCTTTCTCTCTTTTCTTTTTTTTCTTCCTCTTTGGACCTTCTCCTTATATCCCTGCAGCCCCTATCTCTACCGCCTCGTTTTCTCCAAGCTACAATATATTATAAGAAAGCTATATAGCTGGTTACTTTAGTCTTGGGGATCCTTTCCTGCTTTGACACACACACACACACACACACACACACACACACACACACACACAGCTTCTCTACCAGACTTTTCGTCGTCTTCTTACCCTTTATTATAAGAGCTTATATAAATCTATACATGGAATACCTATGTGTGCTTTTAAAGGACATACGGAAGGGAACGATGAAGTGTAGAGTATGGAGAGAGAAAGAGAGAGAGGACAGAAAATTAAAATTCTACGCTATTCTATAAGTGAGAAAAAGGAAATAGAAGAGAATAAGGTATAGAATAAGGAAAAATGAAGAAGAGGAAGGAAGGAAAATGTATGAAACTATAAGAGGTATATAGGCGAGCAAAATAGAGCCTACACACATACAAGCGTGACAGTATTTTAAGGGTCGGTTTTTAAAGAGCAGGAGAAGGGAAAGAAATGCGGTCATTGTGAAAGGAAGGTATATACATAAAGTGTTGGTGTATGTGCTGCCATATCTTAAAGGGTAAGAATTTAACTTTTACTGTATAGAGCAGCTGGTTTATATATGTATATACGTATTATATTATGGTATACGAAATTTAGAAAAGTCGAGCTTTTATGTTTACGCGTATACACAGCAATGATATAGCGGCACGTGTGCGTGTGTGTGCGAGAGAGATATTTGAATAATTTTGCATGAGAGAGAAAAATATGTCGCTGTGCTTTGGTGTATACGTATAAAATCTTTCGCGAAAGCGTGAGTAGGTATATGTATAGAGGAATATACGCGAGAGGGACTTATAAGGTTGTGGTTTTGTGTATATAGTAACAGTAGGAGGAAGAGGAAGAGGAGAAGAAGAAGGAAAAGAGTAGGGATGTATTTTCGTGAAATTTTAAAATACTGAATTGAAAGTATATAATATAAGTATGTAAGGTATACGTAAATGTGGGCCAGGATATATGAAAGGGATTCTGTGTATCTGTTATCAGTTGTGCGTTTGAGAAGAGAAACTTTGCTTTCGCTATCGATGTTCTATCATATATGTATGTGAATATGGATATGAGATGAGATGATTTTTTCAACTTTCTTTATTGTAATAATTTCGTGGAAATGTTTAAAAATAAGGAGGAAAGAATGGAATGAGAATAATCAGATATACATATACTCTACTTTCTTGTGCAGAATGGGATGGTAGAATCGTTTGAGTTTGAAAATACTTATCGAGAGAGTTGGATACATATATAAACATACGAGATTAATTGAATATGTATTTCAACTTGTGGTATTTGCTAGTCGTATTCTTTTTTTTTTTTTTCAATTCTATCGTAAATGGGGCCATAGCTATACTTTGTGACTTTTTATTTTTTTAAATATATATATTTAAGTGGGAGAGATCGGTAACGAGCCGGAAAATCGGTATCTTAGAATAAAAATAAAAGAAAAAAATAAATAAACGTAACAATGCTCTTTAAAATATGTAGCCAAATATACATTACAATGCGAATGAAATATATATATATATAGATACGTACGTATTACTAACACAAAAGCTTTTATTTATCGAAAATCGAGCTTCTTCACAAGGTACAATCCACCGAATGTCTCCAAATTTTTATCCCACAACAAAATTTTATTCTTATATATGTGAAAAGTTAAAACAACCGTTATAACCGAATACAGGTACATATATATTTTTTTTTTATTTCCTATTAAAAAAAAATTATATTACAAACATTTCTACCATTCTCTAAATATAAAAAAAAAATATGTATTTTGCACATAAATACCAATCGTACATACATCAAAATTCTCCAAACCAAAAATAAAATAACACAGATGTGAGACACCAAAATTTTCAAAAACAAAAAAAAATTATCAAAATCGACAGCACTCAATTCTCATTTCAATTACTACACACAACACACACACACACACACACACACACACACACACACACACACACACACACACACACACACACACACACACACACACACACACACACACACACACATGTGAAACAAATTAATCCCAAACAAAAATCTAATCATCCTCATTAGCATAAATTTAAAAAACAACTCGTCTCCGGCGGTCGAATACACATTATAAGTACTCATACCAACTACAAAACATACGAAAAAGCTACATATATAAGTACACAAGTTACCATCATCACAAGAGAATAAACTCGTATATACGTAATGCATATTTTAAGCCATATCCATCCCCTTCATCCTTTCAAAAAATCTGCACGTGGCGACCGCAAAGTACACCAACTTCCAACTCGACCTTACCCTCTACCCTCCTACCACCCTACCTCTCTCTCTCTCATTCTCGTAATAAAGATAAATGGTGGCAGTTACGAAGGAGCCCAGTGATGAGCATCTTTCTCTTTCTCGTATCCAGCATTCCAATGTGGTACTTACTAGCGGGGGAGGCAAAAGCACGTATTTTGTATATGTGTACGTGTGCGTGATTCTTGATTACATCTTGGAAGTTACGCGGAATCTCTAGACCTTTCTGATGATTAGCTGGTTATATTTGAGGTTCGGTGTAGTAAGAGAGGAAAAGTAAGATTCGAAATTGGATGTTGTATATATATATATATATATATATATATATATATATATATATATATATATATACGTTTTATGTGCTTTATAAAAGCATTAAGTGAATTTGATTCTTGTTGATGGTTTGAAGAAATTAATATAATATTGTACAGAACAGTGTTTTTTTAAGTTTAAGTTTTTTATTTTTTTTAAGTTGTTGGTATACTGGGGTCAGAGTTAATTAAGCTTGTGTTTTCAATTATGAGAGACAGTTGGAATAAACGTCATAGATTGAGATATGTATATGTATAACATATATAATAAAGAAAAGACTAAAGAGAATGCATTAGATTAAGTTTCATTGAGATTGAACCAGTTTTATTGGTAGTTTGATTGAGGGATTTTGATGTATCAAGAGCAAAGTGAGAGTTGAGAGTCTCTAACTTTTTCTGGTCTCTTATATATTACATATAGACGTCATATGTGTAGTACAATCAATTGGAATTTCATGCTATATAACATATATATGTATTAAGTTCGATTAAAAGAGAAAGTACCGACCTGATCGATGAGATGCAGATTGAGACAATTAATTCTTATTGAAAGAGAAAGAGAAAGAGAGAGAGAAAGAAAGAAAGTCAATTGTGCATTGTCTTCAAAAGATATTCGTGCACTAAGCTCATCGATAAAACATCAACGAAAAAAAAAAAATTATACTCTTTTTTTTCATCTTCACGATTTGCACGCGTATAAAATCACGAATACATAAACCAAAGAAGAAAAATAGCACACGGTACCTGTATAGATAATAATAAAATCATAGAGAGAAATGTGTGTCTGCTTTTATTGTAAAGTCGTTCGAATATCGAACGATCACTTTTTTTTTATTTTTTCAACGAGCTTGCAAGTCTTAAAAATTTCAACTTAACCGTCACGATATTATTACAGTAAGGAAATTATCGTGAAAGCATGAAAATAAGAAAGAAGAAGAATCGTAAACTATTTTATGTTTTTTTTTTTATTCATCTTCGATTTCTCATACTTATTTGTTTCTTGAAGTAATGTTAAGATACGTTAGAAAAACGTGAGCACATGGTTATATAGATATATAAAGAAATGTGATGATTGATCTTCTTGGAAATCGTCATAACTATAAAAAAAATCTATAGGGTTTTAGAATCTGGAGATATTTTAGAGGATGTATTTCGCGAATTCTTGTATAAAATAAGTAGTTTTGTAGTGGTTTTGGTATACGATTTAAAACGAGGTTTGAGTTATCAGTAGTTTATGTTCAAACTGTACATGATTTTTCTGATTTTTTGAGGTTTGGGTACAAGAGTTGGAATTGATTTTAACTAGTAATTAAATTACTTTATAAAAATTTGTATCAGCCGTTTTTTCAGAGTCATTAATTCCTTAACTATTTTTTTCAATAAAAAAAAAAAAATATTCAGACCACAGTTGAATGCAAAAAAAAACTATGCATCAGTATTTAACAACGTGGCGCTCAAGCAGTTACAATAAATCCCACGAACACACACACACACACACACACACACACACACACACACACACACAAATATTTTTCTATAAACCATTACGCATCCATTCTATAACTGTGATTTCCCATCGTTCTCCTGCAGCCCACAAACTAATCGAGCCTTTCTTCTTGCTCTCTGCAAACACACACACGCACACACATATTACAGAAAGTAACGTAACGAGATCAACAAGTGAATGCGCTATATAACAGCAAGTTGTATACGCACAAGCGTTATATGTAAGTATACCGATATCGACTTTTACCAAAGAATCCAAAGAAGCCGCGCTAGTATTATATGGTCCGCGAGAAAGAAAGAAAGAGAGGAAGGCCGTTCTGAAGTCCAAGTTCGCGCGTCGTTTCTTCCGTACATACATACATACATACACATACACAGAGAGATACTAACCTTGTGGCATCTCTCGTTCATTCTCTCTCTCTTTTTTAGATGGAAGCTGCATCTATATAGTACTTGCCTTTAACGATCTTTTTCTCCACACATACACACACACACACACACACACATACTAACTAACACACCCTTCCTCTCGTTTTCTTTATCTCACCTTCATCTACGATCAGAGTGTTTCTGCATTTTTCAACATTTTTTTTTTTTTTACTTTCCTCTCTTCTTCACTCTACTCTACTCTACTCTACTCTCTTTTTTACTAACATATACCAAACTCTTCAGCTTCCCTTTTTTTATTTTTTTTTTTTTATTTTTACACTACGTCCACTCGTTCAAGTATAATTTTTTGTTAAGTTCATCCACCCTACATTTTTTTTTTTTTTGATATTTTTATTTTATTTATTTTTTTATCGTCATCCTTGCCATTGAGTATCCTTGAATTTTTCGGATTAATCAACAGCTTTTTTTTATTTTAATTTTTCAGTAACATGTAGTTTTATTTTCATTGTTTATTTAAATATTCGACTTGGTAGTCTCTTGAGAGAATTATTGGGTTTTATTTTTCTCAAATCTGCAACCTTAGGGGGAGGGGGGGGGGGGTAAGGTAAGGGAATTATTGATCTTGTAACGTTCGCGAAAGATAAGACTCTCTCTTTTTTTTTATATTATATCAAGAGAGAAAAAAAAATTACGTGGCTCTCAGGTATATAACCTGATGATTAAATAAAACAATGGAGTATATACTTGCACAAGAAGTACGCTGTTCTGGTAAGTCTTAATTGTCTATTATTGCTTGGGCTACTCACTCGATACTAGATGTTTTTTTTTTTATATATCTATCCTTTGGATATATAAAGTTATTAAATGTTGAGAATAACAGACTCTGCTTACCTGAAACAAAAAAATTAAATAAAAATTATTATAATTTCGTTGATTAATTATAAATAATATAATAATTTTAAATAAATTTTGTTTTATCTTTAAATATTAAAGCTCTAACAAAAAAAAGAAATCTTCTTATAATACATTATCTTTAAATTCAGAGAACAAAGGAATTCAAAAGATGAACGGACGTAAATAATAAAGTTAACTAAACGTTAACCAAAAATAAAAAATCTCAACTCCCGAGTACGAACATCAAACTTTCCTCCCCTCCCCCCCCCCTATATACCTAAGTACTATAAGTAAGAACATTTCAAGATATTCCGTTAAGGGCCCAACCCCTCGTTATAAAACCCCTAACACTTTTCGTTGAGAAAGAGAAAGAGAAAGAGAGAGAGAGAGAGAGAGAGAGAGAGAGAGAGAGAGAGAGAGAAGAAACGTATATACACACCATCAAATATCTGTAAAAGAGAAGGCCCCCGGAAAAGTATCGATTTAACGGCTTAAAGTAGTAGTAGGCTCATTAAACGCGTCGTTGCCACAACGAGATTCCTCTCTCTCTCTCTCTCTCTTTCTCTCTCTACATACGTATATACATAGCCATATCTTTAAGTGGAGAACGAGAAAGAAAGAGAGGTATGGTTATAATATATATGTATGTATAGGTAGCGCAATAACCGTTTCGCTTGGAAATGAAATTGGTGCAAAAAAGCTCTCTCTCTCTCTCTCTCTCGCTTTGAAAATCCGCTATATGCTTTATAATACTTATGCGGTGTAAGTTTATATATATA
>JAPYZE010005818.1:0-23307 GCA_030522805.1 Leptomastidea abnormis | reverse complement strand
TATACTGGGAAATTTGTATGTGTGTGCGTATGTTAATGTTGATGGAAGAAATAATAAAAGATGTAAGGATGATTGTTTAATATTTGATTTTATATTGGGATAATAAAGAAGTTGGCTTATGAGTTATTTAAGTTGAGGTACAGTATTTAGGCGATAAAACTGTACGTGTATTTTTTTAAATTTATTTAATACAATTAAATCAATGCTAAAAAATAACGATAATAAAAAAAAAATAATAAATTCGCACATCGAATCGATATATTTTGAAAAACAAATATTTATATAAGAGTTCAAACCGAAAGAAAGGGAGTAGTATGGTATATAGCATACAGAAATGATCGATGAACTGTATGAAAACGTAGGGAGTAACAAGACGGAAGTAAAAGAAGAAGAAGAAGAAGAGTGTGAGAAAAAGAGAATATATACCGAGCTTTACTTTACCGGAGCTCCTCTGGCTATTACCGAGCTTCCGGCAACAGAAAGCAGCACTTAGAGTGCTATGTTGAGAAGCGCGAGTCAGCTCGTTTTCACTATCCCTCTATACCTACCTTCTGAATTTTCTATATATTTTTCTTGGATGATATTTATATGAAAATATAGGTATAGGTGCAGAGTATGATGATAATTGTAGAAAGTTGAGATTGTCTGTGTGCGATTAATTTAGGATATAAATCGATGAAATTGTGGAGAAAACAAATTTTTTTCAAGTGTTTTTGTGAAGTAAAGTTGTTGAAATGGTTTTGGTTAAATTTGAGATGTGTATGAGATGAGCTTTAGTTGACTTTTTAAATCGTTTTTATTTAATAGATTATGTTTTAAGGGCACTTATGATGTTTATTTCATATTTATTTTTTAAATATCTTGATTATACTTTTTAGCTTTATAATTATAAATACTCAAGCCATATAAATACAGTACGTAGTGTAAGCCATCAAATTTTTAATTTTATAATATATAATAAATAACAAAATTTTTATAAAAATCATCAAATGGGTAGATATTTAAAACACTTACTAAATTTCTAGTATACCCAGCTGATCATTTACAAGTCATAAATCAAACAAAAATGACGACAATTAAAATCCGTGATACACCAATTCCACTTCGTTAAAAAAAAAAAAAAATACAGTCGCGACAGTATAGTATAAGCAGCAAGAAAAGCCACGGTCGCGTTCACCAAGAGCTAAACATAGCGGACCTTCACGATCGTCGATTTTAAAGTAGAGCACAAGCTAAAATACAGGAGAAATTAGAGAAAAAGAGAAAGAAAGAGAGAAGTGTTATATAGTTGGGGAAAAACGGGACTCGGTACAGTTATCAGGCCCTGGATTCACGCCAATGCTTATGTGCTAATATAATATTCGTGAATAGCGAATCTGTATAATAAAAAGAACGTTAATTTTTCTTATTTTTCGCTTTGGTTAAGTAAACTTTCTTATTTACAGGTGATGTTTTTAATTTAAGAATTTCACATTTCAAAGTAAACTCTCCCGAATTCAGCTTTATATTTAAGGGTATTTGTTTACGTATGCGTATGTCCTGCTTTTTTTGCACCTATTAATGCTTTTGAAGGATATATTAAGTCGTAGGTAAATCTCAAAGCGATTCAATTTCAAACATACGATACAACTAAAGCTTATTTAACATGCTTGAACACTTTCTTATAAGTACGGTCGATTTAATTTTTATTTTTATTTTGAATTTAAAGAAAAAAAAACGATACAATCATTCTAAACAAATTAGTGTAATGTATTTTCAAAACTTGCGTCGACGCGTATTTCCTCGATATACGTTCTATAATACAAGTTTAAATCAAGATAATCTCGTTAAAATTACAGTTTAAAATCTTACCTGTAAATCCAACTCGAAAAATCTCAGAATTCCATGCATCTTCCATCGACTCACAAATTTTTTTGCACAAGGATGAGTAACCTTTTTGTACATACACATATACCTACACCTATACAGTAGATATTATACGTATAGTACACAACAACCCTCTTCTTTCTCTCTCTCTCTTTGGTAAAAATATCGATCACGCAGTTTCCCCTCTATACCTATACTCTCTTGACACCTCGCAACTATTTCTCTCTTTCACTTTCACGCAGCCACGCCTTTCATCCCCCTTTTTTTTATTGCACATCCACCAGGTGAGATCATGGAACTGTCGCGCCCCCTTTTTAGCTCGTCACCGCCGGGCCGAACGAGCGGCGACCTGGCGACGCCGAGTTGACCGACCGTTCGATATGTTCTTTATGTTTTTTTGCAAGTTCTCGCGCGTATGTGTGTTGATTTTAGCAAGTAAATATGTGTAGTGTTTTTAATATGTTAAAGTTAAGAATTGATCTAAAGGAGCTACATTGAGTTAAATTGAATGTTTAAGTAACGGCTTGAGCTTCATATGGGTGAGTACCTATATAAAATTAGATTAGTTTAATGATTGCGATGTTTAATAAAAATTAAGCTACTCACGTTAAGGTTAGGTTATTTGCGCGAGCGTTGAGGCCGTTGAGTAGAGTTAGTTTGAGAGGTGACAATGTGAGTGACGGATATATAAGTAATGAGTGAAGTTATAAAGTTTCTTTATAGATATTTCGTGTTACTAATTGGTGTGTCGCAGTATAGTAGGTATAATATGTACACACAGAGGTTTAATATCTGTCTCTGAAAAAAAAGTCTCGAAGTCAATTCGAAGAAAGTTTATAAAATACACGTAGTTTTTAGAGACAGTGCAGCATATATACTCGTGGAAAGCGTGCAAGAATACACGTATATAGGTATACACACAAAAGAAACAAAACTTTTAAGCATGACTAAAGTTTTCGGGTTAGGTGTAATTTCGCACTCGCTTGCTACCTAGGTAGTACATAGGTAAGTTTTTAAGACTAGTATATACTTTATACTGTGGAACGTGTGTGTGTGTGTGTGTGTGTGTGTGTGTGTGTGTGTATAGATACACTGTTCACTTGGTGCGATTACAACTATAACCATATAGATAATCAAAAGGAAGAAGAAATTTAACGTAGGGTATGTATGTACAGACTACTCAAATTAATATCGCGGCAATATAATATGGCTCTCGCTTTCAATATATATACCTATACCTAATAACAACATACAAAACTCTTAAGACTGAACGACTCGCATAAATTCCAATCCTGCTTTTCCTGAAGGGGAGCAGTCTGCATGTAAGGACTCCACGCATATAGGTACACCTACTATGAAAATATTTGCCGATCCTGAGGATTTCTCTTTATCTCTCTCTCACTCTCTTTCTTTCTTTCGTCCTATGCTTACTATTATACACAATGAGGTCCGTTTATTTTCATTGACACGTGAGGCTAATATACATGACGTTTTCTGCCTATATTGTATATACGTATATGCGAGAGTTTCGCGTCCTCTGGATAATCCAGCTGTATATATAGGTATATATAAGAGAGAGTAGTCTGGGATATCGAAAATGTTTTGGTTGATTTTGGTGTGAAAAGCACTGGTGCTGTGCAAACACGCACACCAAATCCAATATATCCCTAATATAAGCTATCCTATATAACAGTAGCAGCAGCAGCAGCAGCAGTTGAACTCACTGTTGTCCTGTTTCCTTCGTTTTTGGATGTATATGAGAGGGGGAATCTTTGCTTTGTTAGTTTGCTTTTCTGCGACAATATATATGTATACAGTATCGTTTCTTCAATACTTGGTGTGTATGTATGGTTGTTTTTTTTTGTCACCGTTTGATCTGTTTTTCCTGAGATTTCAAGCGAGTATCGGTTTCATGCTTGATTTTTTTATTTTGACGATTGAGTCTTGTATTGGGTACTTGTATACATTTCTTTTCTTTACAAATAGAAATAAAAACAATATAAACGTACCTTGTAACATATACAAAAAATTTTCTTTTTATGGATAATAATAATTCATGCTACGTTATAAAAAAAAAAAAAATAATAATACTGCTAATTAATCAATCAAAAATATCGATAGCCTAATATGAAAAACCTAATAAGAATCGAAAAACAAAGCATATCCTCTCACAAATTAACTATATACATATAGTCACAAGTCCAAAATACATTTATACAAATATACACACAAAATTCTCACTCTCCTCAACTTCACACTTAGCCTTTGTATATAAATCTCTAGCCCTACTCTTACATTCCCCTTAGATATAGAAAGACTCCCCGTTGTCCAGCAATTTTCCCCTCTCTCTTACCCTTATAGCCTATACATAAGTAAGCCTCGAGCGCGAGAAAAGTCCGCGTTTAACGGGCTTATCCTACCGGTCTATTGTCACGTCAAATCCTCGTCTATTAGTCCACATCGACCAACTTTAATACATCGGGACTTTCTGTATACCTATATATACCCCAAAAAAAGACTCCAAAGCTGTACACGCGCGCTAACGCTTTCGAACGAAATTGAGCGGGAAATTGTAGTCCCCGCTATATATACGGCCTGACACCCGCACTCAATAGAAATGAGAGAGACACTATACAATCGTTTTATATTGTGAGAAGCAGCTCGCGAAAAACTCTCGGTATCCCTAAGGATTATCCCCCTCCTCTCCCCTCTACCTCCTCATCGCGTGCTTAAAATTTTGGGAGGGTTATTGAAGGGAGGACTTTCTTTTATGTACGTCGATTGGCATTCTGCTTTGTGAATTTTGTTACTTTTTTTTTTTCTTTCGAAGAAGCAAAGATTCCAAGGGTCATATATAGAGCTGTCTCTAGGATATATCGAGGATTACTAGGCTTTGCTCTTTATGATTTGATTTGGGAAATCGTTTTTCTTCGTTCTTGTTGCGTAAGTGTCGGGGATGTTGTATATGCTATATAGGGTGGTATGTGAAGCGAGAAGTGTTGTGTAAGGAGGGGTATAGAGGATAAGATTCGTCGTCGACTCAATTGGATCTATTTTCAAGCGCGTTAAACACTTGATAAATTTTGAATGGGACTTTTGTGTATAATGGTGTATAGGACAAATTGATTATGTGTATAAATACATTTGGGTGGGATATTAATATGTTTTGGGAATACACGTATGCATTGTGTGTAAATTGGATGTTTCTTTTTTTTTTGATAAAATTTAAATTTGAAAGAAATTTTGATTTGTGTGGAATTTCAAAAGTATATAATTTTAAAACATTAAAATAATGTTCTTTATAATAAATATTTTTAGTATAGGATTATTTTTAGACAAACTTACGATAATTTAGATTTTAATGAAAACAAAATCAATCGTCAATAAGTAAATACGTCACTATCTTTTTTTAATCATAGATTTAAAATCAATTTAAGATATTAATAAACCCATATTAATTCATTTACGTGCGTCATTTTTCTATCCTATACGTAAAATTTTTAGAATAGCTATGGTATGTTTTCTAAATATTTGTATTTGTTTGATTTATATCTATTATCTATTTATATTTTTATAACACAATCCAATCGTAAGTTAATTTTTTTCTCCACTCTTTATCATAAATTTAAAAAAAAAATTTAGAAAAAAAATGTTTTTTCAAAAACTTATAGCTAATATACATTTAATCACAATCGATCATTGAATCTCAACCCTTTTGCCACATAATTACAAGCTTAATTCATCCCTAACAAAAGCAAATTCCTCATCCATCCATCCATCCATCTATCCACTAAAAAAAAAAGAAAAAAAATCATGTCAAACGAAGCGCTCTACATGACAATCACCGAAGCACAACCAATCATTAAATAACGATCGCAAGGACGTGCGAGGTTAACCGTCACTGAGCATCTAGCCAGTCAACCTATACACTCATTTTTATCAGATCGAAAACGCGGCTACGCGTCCCTTTTTCACGCCTGGGGGAAAAAAAGAGGGGTTGAGGGTGTTCTAGTATCGTCGCGTGTGCCCTGTTTGTACAGTGTATCTCTGTATGTGTACGGTTACTACGTACTATTCATATATGTATAAGAGAAGCGACAATGGACAAACGCGTGGGCTTGCACGTGTCAGTTCTATATGGCCTCTGTATATCTGTAATCGCTTTCAAAGTCCGCGGGCTTTTTATGTGTACCAGATGTATATATAGATATATAAGAAGTCGCGTCCTTGGCTTCTCGATTCTTTTTTGTATATACATATATATGTTTGTCATATATACTTTATGAGTGTGGGAACGAGATGGTTGTCTATGGTGTGTGGCGTAAAAAGGGCAAAGAGTGAGTGATAATAATTAGCCTTCTTATATATTCAAACGTTGCAGGAAAATTAAGTAGTATCTTTTTCTCTATAGAGTTTTTAATCAAGATTTGATATTCAAAAGAAAGTAACATTTGTCTTCTCTTACGACGTATAGCTATACATACTATCCCAATTTTTAGCTACACACAATCATAAAACCGCGTCTTGCAAAAAACAAAAGATAATAAACCTTTTTGATCTATAAGCACAAGAGAGCGAGATTGCGGTGAGCCCAGTTAAGTTCCGGTTTTGTACGAAATGAATTATAACGCTACGACGCAAACGAAGACACACACAAACAGAGAAAACGTATGACGACAAAAGTATATATACGTAGCTTTTCCGAGCGTTACACTCTTCTTCTTCTTCTCTGGACTACCGCCAGAATGTTATAGCTGTAGAGTTACCCCGTTTTGCTATCTGAAGCACCCATGGAAAAAGCATCTCTTTCCTCCTCATCCTCCTTCTCTTACTTTTGGGACAAAATTAATCAAAGAGAATTTTGTCTAGCTACTACTTCTACTCCTGTATGTATGTATGTATGTATATATGTATATGTATGTGGTATGGCGCCGACGTAGCATATTCCCCGTAAGAATGAATCGTTTCCGGTTTCCGTTCCGCTTTATGGTACATTGCGGCTCAGCGATGTATTAAGATTACTTAATCGATATACGTAGAATACGGGAATTATATATATCCATATACTGAAGTACGCGACTCTATGTACGACGACGACAACGACGACGCTGGACCTTAATTCGTTTTTCATTCCTCGACAGCTACGAATCTCGCGACAGCTGTGTTCCGGTCTCTATATGCGTTTTTGCGAGTTATTTGGGGATGATCTGTTTTGTTGTGTTTGGGGGATGGTTTATTGAATTATTTTTGATAAAAAAAAAAAAAAAAAAAAAAAAAAAAAAAAAAAAAAAAAAAAAAAAAAAAAAAAAAAAAAAAAAAAAAAAAAAAAAAAAAAAAAAAAAAAAAGGAATTGATGTGTGTATTCTGAGGGTCGGTACATACGTCGTTTACATACAATTTACAAGGCATTAAAGCTACTAAAATTGGGCATTCCCACATTGTATACAACCCTCTGTACTGGCCTATCTTACTGTCCAACAAAAAAAAACCTTCCTTTTTACTATCCCACCTCATCCCTTATATCCATAGTACCGTGCCGACCACGAAGAAACTTTTTTTGAGATTGAAAAAGTTTGCGGATAAGTCGTTAGAGTTTGTGTCCAGAAAGTATTTGCGAATACTTAGTTCTGTGAATGTACTACATAGGGTAATTGTTGGGAACTGCAATTGACGCACACGTACACACGTATATGGTTTGGTGTTGAGGAAATTGCAGGTGAAGGACTTACAAATGGACATCACGAGGGGAAAGTTTTGATAGAAACTAGGTAGCATGAGTTTATTGGAGAATTATTTTATTCAGTTAGATTTACAGCTAAGGAAATTGGATTTCAATTTGATGTAAACTTGGAGAAAATCGATTTCTCGCTATATTATAAGTGACACGGACTTTTTAAATTGTTTTCGTAAACTAGATGCAATTGTAGAATATTAACCATAGCTACATTACATTTTTAGTGATTCATTCTTTTTTTGTGTATTATCCTAACATTGATAAACATAAACGATAGCTTGATAACTCAACAATTCCATCCACGGAATATCAGGTTCACATGCATTTGCAAACAAAAGAAGTCACGATATTAATCGAACAAACTGATCATCAAATCACGTTCCAGGTTCCCACACATATACACTTATCCTCTGAACGACAGGTATTGTAAACACGAAAAAGTAAAGTCGAACAACCATAACATCAAAAACAATAAGCATCTAAGTGTCAGAAGGAAAAAAAGACAGCACTCAGTGTGAATCGATATCAATTAGGATGCTACTTCCGGTCGCGTGTATGTGTATGTATGTGTATATGTGTCTCTCGCCTCGTGAAAGCGTTGTTTCCGTTAAGTAACCATATGACCGTGACGCCCCTCTTCTCTTTGACATCAACGCAATCAAAGATAAATATCGATGAGTCTCGGCGCGTGGGTGTCACACGATGCTTCTATCATATCTCACGGTGTGACGGACTTTTTTTTTCGGCACCATTCAATGTCAAATGTATATGGTGTAACCCTTTTACACAACCACGTGTTTACGTTGTATCGTCTTCCGTTGTTATTAACCGGTGTTCTTTTTTTTAGGGGGAATGGGGGAGTGGCTAATGAGTATTGTATAGGTGAGCACTGTGGGATTTTCCAGATATGTTTGCTTTGATGTACGTTTTTTTTTAGCGTAGAAGTTGATATGCTAATGTATAGTGGGTTTCGGTAATTCTATTGAGTTTGCAAATAGAAAAAAGGTTTTAAATTCTAAATGTGCTTTCAAAATGATTAAGTATTAATCATATCAATTTTTCTCTTAATTCTTTATTAATCTTGAGGTATCAATAAAAATGCTGTAACTGATTAAAAAAACATTCGTAATTTATTTTTCTGTCGTACTTTTTTAATAAATCAATAAATATGATTTTTACATCATCCTTATCAAAACCGACGTAGTATGATATACAGTCATAAGATAACAACTTAATATAGAAACTGGTATACTTGGATACTGCTATCGTTATAACTTAATTTTATTTCAATCATATATAATATTAATTATAGTATTATTTATTGCTTATAATTTTATAAAAATTTAATTTATAAATTTATTCATATCAAAATTTATTATATAACAAATGGAAAATATTTCTAATATTTAAACCAATATCTGTACACATCGTGGATAATATAATAAAAGAAGATGCATTTGTTTAAATGCTAAAAATTTTTTAAATTGTAAAATTTATTGCTATGATTCTAATTTATTAGAATTCTCGAATAAAAATAATAAAAAAAATGGCCCATGGGGGGATCGAACCCACGACCTTCGCGTTATTAGCACGACGCTCTAACCAACTGAGCTAATGGGCCGTGGTGCTAGCAGATTTATAAAAGAGAGACCCCGAGAAAATGAAACATGTTTGCTCTGGCATACAAAAAAAGCGCGAAAATTCAAAATTTTATATTTAAAATTTTTTTTTTAATTTTTATAGTAAGATAATTTTTAATATTATTACGAAAAAGAACAATTTCGTTAATTTAATAATAATAATAATAATAATAATAATAACAATAATAATAAAAATTGATTGTTAGCAATAATTATTTTTAAAAAAGAGTCAACTAAAAATGAAACCTTAATTTTTATGATTATTAGATGATTTAGTTGAAATTTAGGTTATGTCGTGTTTAAGAACGTGAGAATGATCTAAGCACGCAAAATAACTGTAGTACTGCTAAGATAACGAACCCCTGACTTCATTACAATATTCAAATCTCTACTAATTTTTCAATATTTTTTTTTATTTTTTCAACTAATAAAATCACATTAGTATCATTCAACTCCCAAAATACTACCATTAAATGCCAATCAATTGTCTCACATGGTGCACATCTCAGACCAGAAGAAAAAAAAACAGCTCGTCATATAAGATCCCAAAAAACAAGCGCTACTGTCACTCTTGTACAAGAAAGATATCTAGTACAACAACAAGCGACGTCCAGTTCAAAGGAAATACGTATAGAGCAAAGGTCGAGTGAGCCGTCGTGGTTCGCGGCTTGAGAGAGCTACGAGTAGTAGTATAGGATTGAGAAAAAGCGAGACCGGGCGCCGTCGTTGTCGTACCCCACGGAAACCAACCAATAAAACACCCCACCCTTTAGCCGGATTCTACTCGTTCGTTGCCTCTTTCTCTCCTAGTCTGCTCTCGTTTATTGTTTGGCCCTTTTTTCGTTTTTTTCTTTTCCCTTGGTTTGACCTGCACCCCTTATTGTGTATGTTGGACTGTTTAGATGGTATTGGGTATGTGTATATTTCTTATATGTATCTCTTTTTTACTTATGGCAATCTGTGTAGCTAGTGATGTTGAAAATAAGTGGAGGCTTGAGCTGATTTGGGATTTTCAATTAGTATATGAATTTATGAGATGTTGTGATTTGATATATTATAATGATCATTTTTTATATAAATTTAGAAATAATGTAAATATTGATAATTAATTTAAAAATTCTAAACTGACTCATACACATTGAGAGGCATTCTAAAAGATGACAACTACAACATTAATTCGTATAAGTATATGAAGTTAATGGATATAACAAACAAATCTGACAAGTAAAGAAGAAGATACGAAAGAAGTCGTTGCGCCCTAAATTGTCTATTGAGCTCATCAGAGTATAATGATAAACGATAAAACGTTTTAACAATCTAATTTTTAGCTCTATTTTGAGAATAAGAACACAATACTTTATGCAGTTCGCATTTTAAACTTGCAAATCTTGGAAACGTACTAAATCATTATTTCAGCCAAGGTCTGTTCAACAATAAAGCAAGCTAATGCTTGTAGATGTAAAATATATGAGTATAAAATTATAGATGTAGTAAAAAAATCTAAAAAATAAAAAATTCAATTAATCAACTGTACACTCCAAATTCTTCTTAAACAACCCCAATATCTATCTAAACTCATCGGAAAAAATCATACATACTCCCCCGTAAAATTCCGCAGACACAGCAAATCGTATCTCTACAATTTCCATAGAAGCACATCCTTCCGCGGCACAACAAAGACCAATTACTCATCGGTTCCACGCCAACCCACCCTTTTTCCATCTTCCCACTTCGCCCTTTTTTTTATATATATAAGAACCAAACGCTTGCACAAACCGATGTCTATCCCGTTGTCCGTTTTTTTCCCTTTCGCAAAAGTATACACCAGAAAAGCCCACCCCCTCGATTACACACGGAAATATTAGGGGACGTCCCGCGACGGGGGCTATCAATTCATCGAACGTACTCTGATATACGTTCTGTATATCGATGCTTGACTGGCTCGCGCGCGCGCCTTTTTTTCGCAGTCCCTACTAGATTTCCGCGTCTCGCACCCGATCGAGTGGCTTGCTGTATAGTAACGAGGGTAAGGGAGGAAGATCAAAATGAGAGCGTGACTTCTTTCTTCTTCGCATGACTCGACTGATTTTTCCTGGTCTACTGCAGTAAACTACAACTTGGCTATTCTGATTTATCTACACATTTATATGCGTTTGCTCGTAATCGCGTTCAAGTACACGCGCCTTATCGCATTGCTTCTTGTCTCGTTGAATCCACATTTATATACAAGTTTGTGATGATTGATTTATATTCATATGTGGGATACATCTAATTCTTATTACATAGATTCGTTAGACTTAATAGAGTAGTAATAGACAAACTGATGTGCTAACTTGACGATATCAATCGTTTAGTATAGCACCAGCATATTTATATAACGTAGAGAGTATGACACGCGCCGCTTCGTTCACTCTCTTGGGATGTATATTTATTAATAAACTTACGGTAGCAACGGGATTGACAGCGGACAAAGTTATAAGCGAGGTCGAGTTTTTCAAAGCTATGATCGGAAATAGAACACGCACGTGTCGGATGGTAAGGTATACGCGATCTCGGGACTTTCCCTCACACGATTGTTGTTACGCGTTGTGTATGTATGTGTGTAAAGAATATTTGTTTTGTGTGCGCTATTTTTGGTATTGTGAGTTGTAGGTGAGCATTTGCATATGAGCTTATAATTTATTTTTTGAAATAATGAGAGTAATTAGTATAGTGTTAATTGTTTTGTTTTATTTGAAAAAAAAGATAGTAATAAAAATTTGTTTAACACAAAATTTATTATTATGATGTCATATCTCATTTAGTTATAATCCCAATACAACGTCATCGCTTGTTAAATGTCAAAAAATAAATTCTGTAATATTTTGAAGCGTCGCTAACTAAAAAAAAAACTTTTCTGGCTACCACGTTATTAAACAGATTAGCTGCACAGATGCAAAAAACATCCGGTAACATAAAATCTGTCAACATTCTATCATTCATTTCTTTCCGCGTTCTCTTCATCATTAACAAACTTGATTATGACAGAAGCATACCTCAACCTTCTTCAAGTTCAAATACCTTACCACATTACGTATACTTGATCTTCTGGCTCACACAAATAAACACACAGGTCACGTTAATTCTCAAGGTCGTTTTATATCCAAGACTCAATTTTTCTTCCTTCTTTCACTACAGACTGCTATAATCATACCTTATCATAAAGTCCACGACTACCAAAAGAAAAAAACCAAATGTTAATAGATAAGACCAAAATACAAGCGTAAAATAAGCCAACCTTCCAAATTCGATATATCCTTTGCAAAAAGAGACAACTCCCTTACGCGAAAAACGTACATAGTATAGAAAAAAGGGACACAAAGAATTACGAGAGAGAAAGAGCCGATGGACTGTGTCCGTAAGGTTTGAGATTGCGCTTAGCTGTTACTGTCGTTGCCGTCGTCGCGGTTCTTCCCTATATAAATCATAAAAGCGCAATACATACATATACGTATGTATTATAGATGAATGTTATCGGTAGACTTCCAGTTGAGCGAGTAAAATTGTGGAGTCTTCTTAGTTCTCTATATGGCATATGCCGGCCGCTGTCCACTCCATTTACCACGGTCATAATGTTATATAGCTGAGGTTGATGCTTACACTGTATCCACCCTTCCTTCTTATCGATGCGCTTCTTTTTTTTTGGGGTATTTTTTTTTCTTTTTTGTTTACTAAATAGGAATTCGTTGAATAGTTTTTTTTTTCGTTTTAGTATGGATGAATTTTTTTTTAAATTTTGTGTGTTTGTTTAACATATTTTTATGTTTGCGTGTATATATTGACTTTAAGTTGTAAAGATTCCAAGATTTTGAAATTTTTATTACCGCGTAACTTTAAACAATATATTATGCCATTTATTATTCAAGCCACATTAACTTTACGGTAGTACGTAACTTACATACATTTACTAGTAAAAAAAAAGAAATCAATCGAAATAAAAAATTGTAGTTTACAAACTAGTTTACAGAAGAAACAAAAAATTAAGTAGATCTGTATATCCGGCAAACGACCAACCATCAATTTTCTTTTAAGCTATTTTATCGTATTACGTATTTTACATAATGTTTAAAGTTTAAAATCAAAGTAGTTTATAACCCTCGCAATGCGACATATAGCAGTAGTAGTCTTGTACACTCAAAATAAAAAAAAATCAACCTCTCTTCCCTCCCCGCTCCTCCTCAATCTTTTTCCTTTTTTATACAAATCCGATACATTAGTAATTGATTTTCATCCTCTAAAAGTCACAAGTATATCACAGTGCGACTACATCAACGCGTAAAAATCGTAACCATCGAAAAAAGAGAAAGATAGAATCGACGACGACGTCGGATGCGGTATAACGCTGGCTCCCGTCGGTCTCTCAAGAGAGCAAATTTCGTTCAACTCTCGTACATAGCTCCTTTCTATATATCCATCTCTTTTGCTCTACTGGCAGGAAATCTGGACCGGTAACAAGATGGCCGACTCCTCCTTTACGGAAACGGAAGTCGGAAGCGCGTCAGTCAAACTGCTATATGCTTCTTGCTCGGGCTGGGGCTAGCCGTCGGCTAAAAAAGAGACCGCTTGAAAATCACCCTCCTTTATTGAATGAGATAGAAAAGAGAGAGAATGGAAGAGAGACGGACACGCGGATTTTCACCCTCGGTGGGCTTCCGGTCTCTATATATATAAGGCTGTTGTTATTCGCGAGAGAGAGAAACTTTGGGGATGAGCTGTAGTTTTTGGCTTATGTTCTTGCTCTGCGCTTTATATATATATATATATATATATATATATATATATATATATATATGTGCGTTGCGCATCGTCGGATTCTTGATGACGGATAGTAAGGGAGATAGAGATAGTCTTGGATTTTGATGGGTTATTGGAGAGGATTAATGAGAGATGTGTGGAATTGGAATTTTTTTTAAATTTATGTTGGTAAGGGTTGATTTGTAAATGAATAAAAATATACAGTTTGTTGATTTATCTTCGATTTCTTATTTATTAAGTACGCTTTTTTATATATATATTTATATATTTATATATTAGATCACTATATGTATAATACATAATTTACATTATATACAAGTCACTATTATAGAATAAATACCGCTATTAATTTATCGGTGTGATTAAAATTGCATTTTATTTTTATTTTTTTCTAAGATTGCATTTTTTGTTTGAAAATGCATGACAAAAGAAATGTATAAGAATGCAAAAATTTGCAACTATTTTGACGCTTTTGTAAGAAATTGTTGATAGTTTTTTTAATGCTCTAAGCGCGAGGTGAAAAAATTGGAAACAATCGATTCGATAACATGATTTTGTTGTATCGAAATCGATTTTTTTTAATAATTAACTAATTATTTACAGTTATGGTTTTTTCGCTTTTTTCTCTTTGGTGTTTATTTTGTAAGTAATCATCACCAAGACTCGTTTAATCTATAAACGATTAGTGGAACTTGTAAACTCATGCGAAGAAAACATTATTTTTCACACTTCATAGCATATCGGAATGTTATAAAATATCCTACATTATGAAACAACAAAACTGTATTACATAATTTTTTTTTAGTGGCTGACAATATTTTTGATTTTAACAACAATTATTCTTTTTTGTAAAAATGTGAACAAGTAATTTTTACAATTTCATCGATTGTATCGATATCGACGATACATTGACATATTCCCCATATATATTTCCTCTTTTTTATTTATTTAACACTAACGATATGAATTTATACTTTTATATAAACCCAAAAAACCAACATTTATTTTATAATCTTTTTTTATCTTTTTTTAATGTAATATGAATTGCAAGTTAATTGCTAAATTTACAAAAGTAAATAAATGTTGATCTGCAATTTTTTTATTGATTATCGTTTATAATTCTTTTCTAATATTGCTGCTGCTTTCTTAACCTTTGTAACGGTTAAAATTGCATTATTACATACATATAAATGTCATTTTAATAAGATATAGAAATTTGTATTTTTTTTTTATTTTTTCACGATAGACTAAAAAAATCATCCTATCCGTTAAAAACGATTGACTTTTTATAAAGTCTAAAAATAATTACACTATTTTACAATAATTACGCAGTTATACGTAAACTCACTGGTATTTCGTAACTCCTTAATAACCTCCTTCGTCAAATACTTCAAGTTACTTTTTTTTATATAGCCGTATAATGAATCTGCGAATAAAATTTTATAATCATCTACTCTTTGGCTTAGCCTTAGATGTTAAAAAAAAAGAAGGAAATGAAAGGTGTTCGCAAACAAACGACTCTAATATGTGCAATATCTCACATCCCACAAAACTCCGCTACTCCCTAGAAAATCACACAAACTTCAAATAACGTAATACTCCCAATCGCAAAAATCCACGATATCATCATCATCATCATCATCATCATTCCTATTTAATCACATATCTTCAAAAGAGATCAAAGAAAAATCTAAAATTTATCTTTCACTATAAGCGCTATGTAGAACAAAAGCGCTTATACCTATCGCCGCTAGTAAAAGTTCCAAAAAGGTTTATGCATATACGGCATAGGCATTTGTCCAGGCATTGAATAACCAGCAGCAACAGCAGCCGACGCGGTAGCAGCAGCCGCGGCAGCAGCAGCACTAGAACACGGTGGTTCAAGTAATTTAGCCTGACATGGTTTACCATCTTTAACCAATACCGGTACAGCAACTCTTCTTGGCGAACAATCTAATCTAGCACCAGCAGCTTCAACGCGTTCTGTAGCGGCACGTTTCGTCTTGTAACGATGATTTTGAAACCAAATTTTAACTTGGGTTGGTGTTAAACGTATTATCGACGCTAAATGTTCGCGTTCTGGTGCGCTGAGATAACGTTGCTGACGAAAACGACGTTCCAATTCGTAAGTTTGAGCTTTTGAGAATAAAACTCGACGTTTACGTTTTTTGTGCTCGCTTTCGTCATCCCCTCGTTCTCCAGATTGATCTCGACTACGTTTTTCTCCTTTATTACCATTGCTATTGTTATTAGTTGTATTGTTGTTGTTATTGTTGTTTAACGAACTGTTTGGATCCTTGGATTTTTTCTTGTGATCTTCGTCGTCGTCATCTAAATCGTCGTCGTCATCGTATTCTGCGTCGATTGGCGATTCCGGTAATTCGTCTTCTTCTTTTGAACCTTGAATGCTGTTGTCACGTTGCGACGGGTATGAAAGATCGGATATTGCTGGGCTTGTTGAATCAGGCTGTTGTAAACCTGTAATCAAATAAATAAATTTTTTTGGATTTTTATTAAACATCATTTTAAAGTAAATCTATTTAAACTTTCTTTCTTTTTTTTTGTATAAAGATCGAGTTATTGTATGTGGTTATAAAGCAAAATTACTAATGACGAGGATCGTACGGTATGTACATAAAATTGTTGAGTCATCTGATAGACAAGCGATAAAAATATATATGTGTATCTCACTGTCCAAGGGTCAGTCTGATGTCGGCTATATCATCATCTTTATTGGTATTGATGTACATTTCAGAAAAGCCTATATCTACCACACAAATCTCATATCTCATTCACCGAAAAACCAAACGAATATTAACACATCATCATCATCATCAATATATAAAAGTCAATTTAGCCGCTTTGCAATTTATAACAAACTCTGATCACAGCTAAGAAAAAAAATAAAATTCATCCACTACAATCTACACCCTTATTTCTCTTTTCATTTATTCGATTGCAGCTTATTATCAATCCTGTAAAAACACGTATTTCTCACCCCTTAACTTTTCATTTCTTTTTTTGTTCTTCTCTACTTATACTTTTTTTTCATTAGTCGCGTGTTTCGTTTGTTTTAAAAAGTCGAGTAAAACTATACTCGATATAAACTCGTTATACACGAAACTTTAGAATATGAGAATCGATATATCGCTATATACCTATACGCTACTTAATAAGAAATTTCTTCGTTTTAAAACGAAGATAGAGAGTTTTATAAATCGCGTGATACTGCACTTCTCGGTAAAAACCTCTTATTTTTTTCACCTTACCCGTCGGCGAAAGAGCTTTTATAAATATCGATTATATTATACTTTAGCGAGGTCGGTCGCAAGACATTAGACATATACATATATACGAATTTCATATTGTATTGCGAGATAGACGTATTTTCGTCTTTGAAATTCAGTTTGACGTTTATTCACTTTTACGAATAGGTAGGAATTGTATATTTAACTAATATTCATAGCTTTATCAGTTTGATAAAATATATTTATCGATAAATATAAAATTACTTAAACAGCTTAAGATACCATAAATAAAAATCAATCCCCCTTTTCAGTCAATCCACAATGAAACAAAAAAACTTGCAGCTGCAAAGTATATGTTGACTTCAAAAACTGACGTCGTTTTGTATAGGTATACATAAGACACTTGCGGGGGATTAGCGGATAGTATACATACAACGATGATGATGATGTGGCTATGTTCAAGGGGTAGACACGATAACACACGAGTGCAGCTGCAGTTTGTGACTCGTGGCTATTAGTATAGGGTCAGAAAAGGGCAGATGTATCGGATGCGCGTGGCGATGATTTTTCGAAAATATGATGTGTGTATATGAAAGACGACGTAACTTGGTCTTTAAGATTTTGGTGTTCGAGAATGAGACGTTAGCTTTTTTGATTTATAATTTAATTGGAAAGTTTTAAAATATATTATGTGTGGGATGGTCATTAAACAGCGTTTATATAATAGTGGTGGTCTATTATTAAAGAAAAATTTCAAAAGAGACACATGAATTCAGGGGCGTATATATTTTTAAACTTTACGCGTTATCATTGTATTTTTTCTATATTTCTCGTGGTCAATCGATCAGAGTCTTTAACCAGGATATACATACACACGACGAAGCTCCCTATTTTCGTTTAGCACGCTTGTCTTTTCTACCCTATCTAAGGGGTGTACGAGCGTATAGTAAAGAAAAAAAAAGTGTGCCTGTACGAGGCAAACAACGAGGGAATACATGTTACAGGCAGTAGTCGACAAGAGAAACGCGAGCTACAGTTAAACGATGGTACGATATAACACATGCTGTGGTTATATTAGATATAGTCAGAGGAAAAAGGATAGATTATTTAGTATTTTTGTTGATTACTAAGATTTTCTAGTGACTAATTTTATACGTAAAAAATTATTTGAATTTACATTTTTTACTGATTTTAAAATTTCGAATTTTAAACAAAACAAAATCAATCACAGTAATCTCTTTCTATTTATTACCAAATTTTAGAAAATTTCGTTAAATAAACCCTATAAATTCAAAATGTCTCATTAATCCACCAATAAACCAACATTCACACAAAAACAATATTACCACGCAATATCACACTATACCTCAATAAACGTGTTCAATTCCCAAATGGGAAAGAAGAGCAAGAAGAATTTGATTCCCATACAGTTTAGTTGGTATCCTATCACCTATTTATATACACACCAATTTTATACTATTTCGAAGGGTGTCAAAGGGGGACCAATATATAAAGACCATTTGGTTTAGGGTGTGTGTGGGTGAAAAAAGGGGAGAAGGAGGGCGACGATTGTAAGTTTGTGTGTATGTGTGTGTGTATCCGTTTCACGGGAGATTACGCACCGGACGCTTCACTATACCCCCTATAGTTCTCTTCAATTAGAAAGAGACTGTATACCTATATAGACGAGTAAGTGTTTAATGTGATGTTTTTGTATGTGTATGAAAGTTGAAGACGATACTGTTTTACAGCTTCATTTTGAGAAGGATTTAGTATGAATCTTGTGTAAGAGAGGATTGTTAAGTAAGGATTGTTACTGGTAGGTTTATAATTACGAGAATGATTACTTCTTTTTTTACATGTTTTAGGGGAATTAATACGTTTACGTACAGTAATTTTGAGTGATTTGATTGATCTTTTTATTTTGGGGTTAAATTTATCGATCCTAACTAATGATTCTCAGCGATCAATTTTATTTTATTTTTTTTCGTAATTTTTACGCGAATTCTATACTAGTCTGATTAAAGCTTTTGAACTGAAAATCATGGTCATTCATTTAATTTAGTATTAATGTAATAAACGCACAATTAATTCTCTCATTTCCACAAGACTTAACAATCACAAGACACCAACGAAAAAAAAAAAAACAATAACCAATATATATTATACAAAGTGCAATGCATTTGGAGTATTAAATTCAGTCCAGCGTTAAACTGACTAATCTTTACCAACTCAACTATACTACACATACATACATCCCTTACATTTTAAGTATAAAGTTGGTAACGTACGATCAACCAATCCATATATACTACTCTCATACTAAAGTTAGACAGAGACAAAAAAAAAGAGAACTGAAACTTAGGGCCGCATGTATATAATATATGTAGCCCCCAAAATGGTGTTCGTTCATAGGGGCGTGACAATCTTATTGAAAGAAAAAGAAAGAAAGAAAGAGAGAGTATAGAATGCACAATGCACATCTCTTTCGCGTATATATACATATATACGTACGCATCTGTCCCATCCTCATATATATAGAATACATATATGTATACCATCTCTGCATCTGTTCTCCAAAAAGGAACCAATAGCGGTCTTTCGTATTAGATCCTGCTTAGTCCTATACCTACTCTTACGCCAATCGTTTGGATGCTGAATAAACAAAGGGAGAACCGACGTTTTTTTCTCTATGTGTGTATGTATGGTCCAGAAAAAAAAGAAGAAGAGTGGGGGAAGGGGGGGTAGAGGGTAAGAGGAAACTGATGTGTAAGGATGGAGTCGCGTATGTGATTTATAGGGGAGAATTGCGAAGTATAGAGAAGAGTAAGGGTATACAGGACTTGTTTGGTAGGTATGTTTAACAGAGGATGAGGTACTTGTATGTTGAGTATATGTCTTTGCTGTAAGTGTGTGGATTTGATCATCGAGTGATATGCTTCTTATGATTTGAGTGCGGCTTAGGTATGATGAGGAAGAGGAGGAGGATGAAGAGTTTTTAATATTTGAATAATGATTGTTCTGTCTTATTGTTTGTTGGCTAAGGACTTGAGAATTATTTTGAGGGCTTGATATGAGTATGCAGATTTTTGTTTTATATCCCTAGTAGGAATGTAATAATGACGTTTTTAAATTTAATTGTAACTTGTTTTTTTAACTTCTATAACCTACTTACAATAATCGATCATTTATCACTCAAGCAAAAAAATATTTGATAAAATTAATTCATGAATCAAAAAAAAATATATATATACATATTCTTACCGTTAACATCATCAATAGATTGCGGCATACTAGGTGGTAAATTTCCAGCAACCGCAGCAGCAGCAGCTGCAGCTGCAGCAGCTTGATGATGCCATCCAAGAAAACCAGCAGCAGCAGTTGGTGGTCCAATTGGTCCGCCGGCCGTCGGTATAGTTCGATTTAAATTACCAAATGCTGAATTATGTAAAGCAGTTGTGTTACCACCAATTTGACCTCCTGGTTGTTGTAACATTGCTGTTGTGTGTTCGAGTAATTGTTGGTATGTTGCTGGTACTTCGTTTACTGGTGGTAGTACTGTTGTTTGACCTGCTGGAATATTAAGAGATATGGTATTGTTTTTTTGTTAGATTTGATTTTAATTGAAATTTTGAATAGTGAGATGATAATCTGTAATTTATTTTATTATACCTTGAATATCTGCTTCTTCGCTATTTGGTTTAGCGTCATTCAATTCCAGAATGTCGCTTATGTGAAAACCCGATGTCCTACTCGCTGGCATCTTTATGCTTTCTAGTAACCTGTAACATTAACAAAAAAAGGAACCAATGTTCCATAAATTCCAGAATTTAAAAAAATCACATTATTTAAATCAATCTCAAAAAACAACCACCCTCCTAAATTTCTCCTCAAACAATCGATAATGTACATACCACCAAAGACGATCTTAAAGATTCTTCTCACGCGACAAAACTCGCGTTAAAAAGCCATACATAAGCAAAGTATAAATAAAAATACACGAACGATTAAACCTCAGACTTATATATCACAAGCGGCACTACAACAAAGTAGCAGCATAAGCAGAGAAAATTCAAAAGAAAAGAAAGCTGGTACCTATATACATAGTTATACCCCACGCAGTGCACCTGCCTGTAAACTACTACCGGCGGTCTCAAAACATCACAGGTTGACCGGCAAACGCACGCGCGCGCGCCTACCTCTCATTTTCTACTTACACCCGAATTTTCACTCACCTCTCCCCTTCCCCCTCCTCTATAAGCTAAGCGTGCCATTATCACGTCACGTTTTGGGTTATGGTAAAGGACCAAAGTGAGTAGTACAATAAAGTATAGTACCGTGCGCGCGTGAGTATACGACCGTGTTCTTGAAATATTTTGTAAGGGTCTATATAGTCTTTCGGGGGGTATGGGTATAGAGAGAGAGAAAAAAAGAGAGAAAGCTGGTAAAAGCTATTGGGATTCGGATATAGATGATTTCTGAGGAAAGGGGGGGGGGATAGAGATGATTAAGGAGAAAAATCGAATTGAAGTGGGGATTAAAAGTTGGGGGAGGTTTTGTTTTTTTTTTTTTTTTTTTTTTTTTGAGGGTTGGTTATGGTTTTTGTTAATGCTAATGAGATCGTAAAATCATTTCTTGATTTAATTTTGTGTAAAATTTTACAAAAAATGTAGGTTGATTTATATCGATATAAATTTAATAAAAACGATTTTTAAGTTACGCAAATACGCATAATCAGCGAGCTAAAACTTAAAATTATTGTTATATACAAGTAAAATCTAAGGCTTAATTATATGAAAGAACAAAGTCATCCAGGCGTATAAACCACAAAATAAACAAGAAGATGTATAGTACGGTTCAAGCAAAAAAATTTAACACGCGCGCGTGTCTACAAAGCTATTCTGTATACCAAAAATCATAAGGGTATATAAAGAAAAGAGGGATTTTTAAGATCTTGGAAAGTAAGAAACTGGATTAGCCAGTTTGCTAGTTTAAACTGTAAGGGTATTGTATTGAGAGAAAAGACGAAGGCGCGAAAGCGCGAGATTAAAATCTGACGATTTAAGGATAATATATGGGTGAAAAAAAAAGGAAAGGTGTGTCGAGTGGCTTAAATATTTTAAAGATTCTTAAGGATTTATATTCCGGCTTTTACTAACTTTTAAATTTTTCGTTAATTGGCTAGGTTTGTTGTGAATAATATAGGGCTAATTGGCTAGGTTTGTTGTGAATAATATAGGGCTAGTTATTGGAGTTTGAATTATTTTTCAGCTCAAAAAATCTTTTGATTTTAATTTTGTGGAATGGGTGTGATTGTTTGAAATTAAAAGGCTTAATCGTAAAATTTAATGTAGAATTCAAATAGTTAAATAAAAAATTAAAATTAAAAAAAAAAAAATTTATGAAAACTAGAATTACTTGATGGTAGAATTTTTTTTCTTAAATCATCCCAAAAAATAGCGAAAAAATTCAACCAGCATATATACACCATCTATACATTAATCGCGTCATAGGCGCCGAGTTTCCTACACCCAAGCTTTGCTTATCAATTACTTGCTCGATGATAACAAGGTAGCCTCCAAGATTGCGTCGTCGTTCTTCGCGATTACATCTTGATCTTGGATTCCACGTGTGACTGTTTTTCCGTATATATATCGTTTGTACGTTACGCAATTAGGGAAAGAAGGTTTGATATTTGATGTTACTTTATATATAGGAGTTGAGATTGTGTGAGATGAAAAAATAAAGATTTTAAAATTGAGATGATCGGTTGAGTAAGAAGAGTATTTAATATTATATATAATTTAAAAGTTGATCAACGTGTTAAAAAGAACAAAAGAAAAAATCACTGACGATTGATTACAAGTCGGTTAATCACTTATCTTTAATTACTTTGACGATCTTCGTTAAAAAGAAAAAAAAAAAGAAAGAAATATCGTTCACACCAACGAAACAAGATTTTATCAGGATTATTAATTAAAGATTTTCAAGGACCAATATAAAATCGACAAATTTTAAAATCTTA
>JAPYZE010005816.1:0-11545 GCA_030522805.1 Leptomastidea abnormis | reverse complement strand
ACATCAACAACAACAGCAATGGCTCACGTATTATCAATAAAAGTGAGGTACAATCGGGAAGATCAGCAGGAACATCAGATAATTCGTCATCTTCATCGGGTAGCAGCTCACAGAGAGTTGTATCAAGACGAAAATATCAGCCAAAAACAGCCCAAGCTTAAAATATATTATATATATGGAATTCAGTATTGAAAAAATAATTTATATTGTATGTATGTAATAATGCACAGGAAATAATGGATATTTAGATGTGATTAGACAACGAAGGGAGACTTTTTACTTCACTGAATGATATCCACTTTTAACGCTATGATATTATATAAACATACTTTTTGTGTAGTTTATGTTTGTAACATTTGTTGTTTATGATTAATATATCGTCATGTTTTTTTTTTTTTTGTAAGTGATTTCACATGTGGATTATTGTGAGATTTATCAATATTGTTGAATTGATTGATTAATGAATATTTTGACATGAGTGTGTGAGAGAATAAAGCACAATCGTTTTACATACTTGAATAGTGTTGCAGAAAGCGGTGTAAGATTTTTTTTTTTAATATGCGTGTTATATTTTAAGGGAAATCAATTATATTGTATTATTATTTATTACTAAATTAATTTTGTTATTGTTTTCTGTATTTTTATAATAATTATTGATTTTAAAAATTTTTTATGATTTTATTTTAAACTGCAAAAGTTATTCAATTTTTTTTTAAGTCAGTCTAAGGTATAGTAATATTTTTTCCATTACAAATTTATCAATTTAGGGAAAAACAAATATTTGCTGTAATTAAACTGAATTACATTTTATTGAAACTTTTAGCATAACTTTTCCCTGTGAGGACACTAATATTTTTTGTGTTTGTGCAATTACTAAAAAATTAATTATCTTTTTCAACATACCTATATTTGGATTAAAATCGTAGTGTTCAACGAGATCTGGTGTGTTTATAATATATTCAAAGATCAAAATATGTTATTTCAGTGACAAACGTAACTTTGATAATAATCTTACGATTAAATCTTAGTGTAAGATTTTACTTTGATTAAAATGTCTTCGTTTATATTACGTGCGATTATAGCAAAATTTTTATTATTATAACATGAAATTTAAAATTGATTGGTAACAAAATTAATATATATATCAATACTTGCAACAAAAAATAACACTGTAAATATATTTTATTATTAGATGGAATTTTTATTGTGATGTATCTATATATTTTTACTCTTACAAATAAATTAATGCAACATTAAAAATAAAAATTTTTTTTTTAATCTTATTGTAAGTTCAAAAAAATTTCGTTACAGTAAGTATTTTCTTCCTCTTAATCTCAAATATTATGTATCTGTATTTATTTAAAATTATTAATAATTTTAAATACACACAGAAATTCTAGAGAAAAATTTTTTTTTTCTTAATTAACAATCATTACGTAAAAAATCATTTTATTAATCTGAAATGATTGTCGAGTTATTACACAACTCAACAAATACAAATCTGTCCAAAAGCATATATTATTTTCGTCGTTGCATAATTTACATAGATTAGGTAATACAGTAAAGCTCATTTATCGCTTAACATACCTCCAAACCTTTTTCCAAAATAAACATTCACAAAAAAAAAAAATAAATAAAATAAAATAATAAAGAAATATAAAAGTTAAGAATTACTAGATTCCTCATCGATCTTAAAAAAAAAAAAAAAAAATAGACTTGCAGTCATGTTTCTCATAATCGCGAAATCCACACCACGCACGCAAGCTCAAGATACAATCCTCCTCTCATGAATTTTTCCATCCCCATAGGTCATTACCCTCACGTATAATATAGAGGCGCGACGAAAGGAAAAGGATATTATATAGCGACTTCCAGTTATAGTCAGTCGCTGAAGTGCATAAGGTTCAATGACCCTCGTCACGACAATTTTCCTTTCCGTTCGCGAATTCGTTATTATTATATGCATGCGATAATTTTTATATACACGTGTGGTTAAATATTCTATAATAGGTATAGTTTTGATTTAGAAATTAAATTTCAATTATTTCCTAGAATTTTCTATAAATTATGCGTCAATACATTAAAAAAATATAAATAGTCAAATATATGTGATGTATGTTTCAATTCTTGGAATTGCTTAACTTTACACCTGCTTGTTAAAATTGTAAATTAAATAATATTTTATAACTGTCCATTAGTATACATCGTTGTGTTACTAAGAAGATTATTGATTTTTTTTTTAAGTTAATTATTTTTTAAAGTCATGATAAAATTAAATTTCTTAAAATCAAATATATATAGTGAGATCAACAATTAGCATTGGAAATTTAGTTATTTTCATAAATATTAAAAACTTCAAGCTTAAACAAGTTTTAGGTATAAAATACAGTATAAGCTTATACAAAAAATTATTTAAGTATTAAACTTGAGTTAATTGAATATTGTATAGCTCACTTTAAAACGTTTTTTTAAAATTATTATAGATTATAATTTATAATATTTAATTTTATATTAATTGAATCACTATCATTACCCTTTTACAAATAATAGTAAGTACTTTGTTTACTATATCTATTAAATGATAATTTTTTATACTCTAAAAATTGTTTATGCTATTATACAAATGAAACAAGTATGTTGACCATTCATATATTATTATATATTAATTATAAATAAATTAATATTAGCTGGGAAGCTGTTATCCTGACGTTTGTTTTCATTCCAATCATTACTGTGAAACGAAAAAATTAGCAAGATTTTGTGATGTAAGTAAATTTAACGTTACAAAAATTATAGCATAAAATATATGAAAAGTTGCTTAATATTTTAGTTACAAATAATGTAATTTTATACAATTTTTCATATTTTAATTTTTAATTAATTCGATTAGCATTTTCAAACTCTACTTACTATTTTTTATCTTTTATTAAAACGTTTAAAAAACATTGATTTCAGAAATATGACGAATGCTTTCCCGAATCGACAACACCTGCCGACGATGTTAAAAAAGTACCTGTCACATATTACAAATTCACTACTAAAGAACCAGTTATTATACGTCGTGATGGCTAACAATTTGCTATTATATTAAAAAAATAATGTATCTAACTAATTAATTGATTAAAATTCAATTTTTATCTAATATATGCTGCTTACAAGTGAAATTCATAACAATTTGCTAATTTATATGTTTATTATTATAAAATTATTACAACTAGGTACTCGAAATAATAAAATTTCATTATATTTACCTATTTGTTTGTGAAAAATACTTTCACAAATGATATAATGTAATATAAATAATTGTAATTTTTTCACGTGTACTTTTTATTTGGTACTTTTTAAAAATTTTTAGTTTTGTTTTATTTCCAGTTTAATTAAAGCATCGTGAATAAAGCATGAAATTTAAATTTATTCGTTATGCTTGAAAATTATTTCTAAGATAATATATTTTTTCTTTCAAAGAGCTGATGAAATAACGATCATAGATTGATTTACAAAATTAATTTATAAATTATTCAATTTATTGCGTTATTCTTTGTTCAAAAACACATGCTGTTAAGTACAAATTATCAGAGTATTTTTTATACACTAACAATTATTACATGAACAATTGTTGAAAAAATTAAAAATATTGTTATGAATCTAAATTTTTTATATAAAATCAAGTTATTGATTTATTCCTAAAAATTCCTGTCTCGCCGTATAATTAAAAGAAAAAACGATGTTCGATAAAAGAATCATGAAACACCAATTTAAATATATATAATAGGCGAGTATGTGATTGAAATAGATTAAGTCGCCCATACATTACTTTTTTTTTGTCAATTTGCTTTTATAGATTTATAATATTGTAAAAAGATTTGATTAAAAAGTAGAGGTCACCTTCGATAGAACTAAAAAACATGACTAAAATCTTTTTTATCTACTTATATAAATACAAATGAGAATATACTAGAATTATAATAAAAATTGATAATATTCGTTTCTTTTAAATCATACCTTTAGAAGAGCTGTATAGTGATTTTAATTACAGATTACAAAAAAATTAATTTGTAATGCAGTTGCTCGATTAATTATTTTTTCTTTACAAAAAAACGAAACAATGTTTCAGTCGTATTGGTTTAATAATTATTAAACCAATTCACATAAATTATAATTTATGTGAATATATAAATATAAATTAAAATTAATTTAAAACTACCGTAAAAAGGGGCTGCTTAGAATAAAGCTAAATTTCTATTATAACACTCGTTACTAATAAAAAATGTTTTTTTATGTTTTTTTATTATCAAGTGTTAAGTTACTTGATATTGATATTAAATAATGAAAAAAAAATTTTTTGTCAAAAATCGGAAAAATAAAATTATACAGTTTAAGATATCCCTCTTTTGCTATAGCTCTTTTGTAGTTCAAAATTAATGATAAGAATTAACATTTTGAAAGGTTTTTAGTTAGGTACATAATTGCATTCATCAGAATTTAATTCATCTGTAATTCCATTTATCCTTGTCAATCTATTTAGAATTAATATAAAATATATGTGTGAATTTATGAATTTAAAAATAAATTTTAACTGTGTACAACAAAATTAATTATATCTTATGGGCTTAAATAACTAATAACAATTATTTTATTCGTTTGTCAAGTAAGTCTTATTTTTTTTTATCCTGTTATTGTAGATTTAAAAAATGGAAATTTCAAATTTTAAAACTCATTTATAACAACCCAAATTTGGTAGATAATGTGAGCTACTAAAAGTAAAAAGATATAAAAATAAAATCGAAATTCATATTTGAATATCCATTTGTATAGTAAAAAATAATTAAATTTCTTTTTTGCAAGACTTAAGATTTTTATATTTATAAAATTCTTAAATCAATTTCATTTATTAAAAAAAAGAAAAAAATCAGAATAATGCAACTCACAGCTTTAGTTTACATCTGTACATTGAATTTACAAATATAGTCAAATGTTTAATTCATACCAGTTTGAAATATTTGTTTTCCTCTTAAAAATTTAAACTTTTAGTTATTTTAATATGAAAAGTCTCATAGCCAGACGAATAAAATAAAAATAAATTAAGAATTGTTAGTTCGTTATATTTATAAATATTCAAACGTTTGAATTACAATTGCTAGATGTATATATAATACGTTGTAATCTTTAAAATCCATCATAACACGTTAAATTCAAATTATAATTAAATCTTTTTAATCTAACATACAATTCTAATTATTTACGGTATTACTGTTATCATACTAAAATGAAGACTTTTGCAGCGACATTTTTTTCTATTGTTGTCATTTTGCAGATATTAAAAGTAAGTTTTTATATTAATAAATTTTTATTTCTATATGGTAATTTTTTAATTGTTTTCAATTATACGTATTTATTTTATAACATTAATTGAAATTATGCGATTTCAGTTGGGAAGCTGTTATCCTGACGTTTGTTCCAATCCCACTTTTTATTGTGGCTCTAAGGGATGGGCAAAGACTTGTAAAGTAAGTATTTTTAATTTAATATACATGAATAGTATACGTACCTAAGTAGTAAACAGGAATTGAGAACGTCTAGGTTACCAGGATATTAACATCCGGGGCAACGCTGAAATAAAAATTTATTTTTCATAACAGCTCTGAAATTAAGAAAGAAATAAAACATTTTTGAACATTTTTTATTGTTAAAAATTCTATACATCGCAGTTTTCTAAAAACTTAACAAATCACTGGAATCTTCGTATATTTACTTAAAAAGATTCACAGTAACTCTCTATTAATTTGACTGACTAAGAGAATAAGCTTTTATTCATCAAAATTGGACGAAAATCGACAGATTCCAGTAATTTATCAACTTTTTAGAAAACTAGTCATCCATAGGCGCGCTTCGCACGTTTCATTCTATACTATGTCTATTATATGCAGGTTATGTCGTATTTTTTCAAAGCCAATCACATTACGAATAAAACGGCGACATCAAAACTTTATGATAGGAGACTATCAATTTCTCCAATTTTTAACAATAAAAAATTTTCAAAATATTTTTGTGTTGCTCTTAACTTTAGGGCTATCATGTTAAACAAGTAATTATGATGGTTTATTTTAACACTGATACGATGATGCATAATAAATGATAATAAGTGAAGCAGCTGGCGGCGCTTGTCTTGACTATACTGCTCACTTCACGGCTATTAGTCCGAATGTCGCTTTAGTCCCATTTTGGCATGTAAATTGTGGTTTTAATAGGGGTCGGGGGTCCTGCATATGTCCCGTTCGTATTATTATGGTAGGAAAAAATCAACTAACCGATTCTCGAGGCTTCAGAGAAAAAAGTTTGTTAAAAATCACACCCATCCGATTATGAATCCAACCATTTGTTGCTTAACCTCGTTTATCGGCAAAGTTGCATTTTTGCCACCATTGTCAACGTGTCGGTTTTGCATTTTTTGACTTAAATAAAATAAGATTATATCTCTTTTTTTTCTTAATATAAAATGTTTCAAAATCATTGATTTCAGAAATACGACGAATGCTTTTCTACAACGACGACACCTGCCGATGATGTTCAAATAGTATTTTATCAACCAACAACTCACAAATTTACAACTAAAAAACCTGTTACTATAGCTCGATTCGGTTAATAATTTTTGCATGACTTTTAAAAAATATGTATTTTAAGTAGTTGAGGTAAATTTATTAAAATTAAATTTTTGTAAAATATGTTATTTATTATTATATTTATTAATTATTAATAAATATAACTAATTTTAACGCTATAAATAAAAGCAAAAAATTAGAGAACAGTCGTTTTTATTTAGTATACGTAACATATATTTTTTTTAGCGAAAGTAAAATAAAAATTTTTGTAATTTTTTTATTACAATTTTAATAAATATTTAACTGTTTATTTCAACTTATTTATATGAAACATTTATTGGTCTAAAATTATATCAATGTTACTAACTTGAATAAATTTTTTGCTCGCTCTAACATAAGAACTTATTTAAAATGAGCTTCAACCAACTTTTTTTATTAAATTAGAGTGTAAGTCATTGTATCTTAGTCTTATCATTATTAAATTTACCAAAAAATTAAGTAATTTTTTGAATTTTGTAAATGTTCTTATCTCAATTTACGAATAAAATATTTTACTAAATTTATATCTTTTCTCAGTGTATATTTAAAAATTCAAGAAATCGCGCACTTGTAAATTAAAATTACAAATGAACCAATTTTGAATTTCTATCTTATGTAAAATAACGGGTATGTTTCAGAACACTTTTAATCTTTTTGTTGAAAAAAAAAATGTTTAATGATAACAAACCATTAAAACATTTCATCTGTACGCTAATAACGAAAGAAACAGCAGTTACGATCAAATTATTTTTGTATTGTAAAGTTTAAATTAATATTTATGCACAAGATTGTAAAAGTGTAAAACTTTTAAAATATACTTTAAAATTTGAATCAATTAAGATTGACCTAACGTTGAAAGTCTGTTATAATTATTTAAAATATTAGGGATTAAAATATTATTAATTGAAATGAAGACTTTTACAGTTACATTTATTTGTGTGGCTGTGATTTCACATGTAATTATGGTGAGTATACTAATACAAATATTAAGTGTTTATTGATGATATTTTTTTTTATATTAAGTTAATTATACAGATTTTAATAATTGAATTTTAAATATTAGTTGGGAAGCTGTTATCCTGCCTCTTGTTTAATCAATTACTGTGCTTCAAAACAATCAGCAATTTTTTGTAATGTAAGTAATTTTAATGTTCAAAACTCAATTTACATTTTAAGACATTGACGAACAAGGGAATATCATTGCTTCTATCAAAATCGATGAAAAATTTTTACTATTCAATTAAAAAAAAGTTTCAAAACATTTATGCCAATCGACCTGGACTAAATTCCTCGACTTTTATTTATAGTAAATAATTTTTTTTCTGATATGATCCAAATTCACCTTCGACACGCTATAATCAACTTTTATAAGTCGTTTTAAAAAAATTAGTTTTTAAATTTTATTAGCACTACTATCAATTAACTCCCATCTTTTTCTTATCATTGATTTCAGAAATATGACGAATGCTTTCCTGTGACAACGGCACCTGCTGATTATATTATTAAAGAACCTGTAACTCACAAATACTCAACTACACTTGCAAATATTTTTGGCTAATAATTATCAAATATTAAAAGAGAAAAAAATACATAATAATTGATTGACGTTTATTATTTATATTCCTATAAGCTAATATATAAATAATAGTACCTTACTAATAATTTTTATCATAATTTTTGTTCTAATGCAATTTTAATACGTCAAAAAAATTATTTGTAGTATATTAAAGTGCTTTTTATTACTACATACGTAATTCAGTTCATAAGATAACAGCACAATTAATTATTCTTTATAAACAAGAAACGAAACAATGTTTTAGCCGTGTTGGTTCAAATGATTCATTGTAGATATGCTAATACAATTTAATATATCATTTCAAACTCTAGTTTTTTTAAACTACCAAATTAGTGATAAAAACTACGGCTTTGACAATTTTATTATTAACAATTATATTGATAATATTATTATGATCGGTAATTTGATTGTTACTCTTTCTGATTAATAAACAAAAATCGATTTATAAAATTAAACGGTTTTAAATGCATTTTATTCATTTATATTTGCAATTTATATTATTTTATTTTCCAAGCATTTTCAACATTATAAAAAAAACTTTGCTTAACTAATTTTTAAATTTGATGACTTTCAATTTTTTTTCTTTTAAGTAAATTTGGACAATTAGAATGAAATTTAATGTTGTGGAAAATAATTTTATGTATTTTTATAACTTATTATGAATTTATGCTATATGTGCTATTATCACAAAATACAAATAGAAATTAATTATTTGTAGAATCTTCTTTAAATAATCATGTATACGCTTATTTATAATATTAACAACACAAAATACATTGTCTTTCTAAATTTTCTTAGAATCGCTTTATCTTTAAACAAATAATCAATTCTAAACAAATGTTAATTTATAATATTCATAAATATTCAAATACTTAAAAGCTACCATTGTTACGTATATAATACATGTTACAAGTATTAAAAACCATTTTGGCATTGGGTTCAAGGTACAATTTTATTTTACCAAGTAAACGATAAAACGTAGTTTTTTTTTTAATCCATAGTATTAGAAGTTACTTTATTGTTCAATACTGAAATGAAGACTTTTATAGCAATGTTTATTAGTATCATTGTCATTTTTAAAGTAAGCATTTGCATTAATAAATAATTTTACTTTGAATTATTTTAAATTTATTTGTAATTATTTATTGTATTACGTTAATTTTAATTATACGATTTCAGTTGGGAAGCTGTTATCCCGACATTTGCTCGAATTCCAATATTTATTGTGGTTCTAGAGGATGGGCAAGAACTTGTGGTGTAAGTATTTTTTAAATTAAACTTTAAGTATATAGAGATCAAAAAAATTGAAATTTAATATAACTTTTTATAATCAAAAAAAATTTTATAATTCACAATTTACTTATTTAATTATAATACGAAAGTGAGGATGGCTGTTTACTTTGTAAAAAATTACAGCTCTGTTTTACATGTACATTGTACGATAAATTTTTCTCTCATATTTTCGAAGCTCACAAAATTATCTTTATTTTTTTTAATATAAAATATTTGAAAACCATTGATTTTAGAAATACAACGAATGCTTTTCTACAACGACGACACCTGCCGATGATGTTCAAATAGTACCTTATGAAACGACGACTCGCAAATTTACAACTAAACAACCTGTTACCATAGCTCGATTCGGCTAATAATTATTACTATTCCTAATGGCTAATAAATAATTATTGCTGTATAATAACATGACTGTTTTTAAAATATTTATTCAATTTTATAAAAATTTATTAAAATTTTGTTTTTGTAATGAAGTACATTATTTATTATTTCATTCCTCAATTTTTTATCACTTCCAATCAGATCTTTAAATTTCAATTCTACTTTTTGATATGTAAGACGATAAATATAAGGTTTTAGAATAATTGCATAAATAATCTGTACATAATCATTTTTAAAGCTATTGATATTAATTAATAATTTATAATATCAAATTTTTTATTAGAATGAAATATAAATAATTATTATACGTTTTTATAAGAAAAAATCTTCATGAAGTTCGGAAAATTACTTAGTCTTACAACTGTAAATTGAAATTACAAATAGACTATTATTTGATTCTCGGCATGTGAGATAATTTTGCATTTGTTAGAACATTATTGATTTTTTTTGTTTGAACAAAAGAATATTAAATTTAAAATTTGTAATATCTTAGCCAGACATATATTGATAAAGAATTAAACTATTAAAACAATGGTAAATTAATAATATTCATTAATACTTAAATGTTCGAGATTTTAAGCTACTATCATTTAATTAAAGTTAATTGGAAATAATTTAGTTAATATTATATAAAACGTTGTTTTAAGTATCTCCAATATTAAATGTTACTATATGTTACATTATTGAAATGAAAACTTTTACAGGCATATGTATTTGTTCGATTGTTATTTTACAATTAATAATGGTAAGCATATTAATAAGACTTTTTTTTTTTTGAGTGATAATTTTTTTGAAATTTGTAATAAATAAATCGAACAACGTTAGATGGGAATCTGTTATCCTGAAGTTTGCCAAGATTCAAAATTTTACTGTGGCTCTAAGGGATGGGCTAAAAGTTGTGGTGTAAGTATTATTTAATATTTCAAATAAAAATATATAAAGCATTGACTAGACTAGATTTTATCTTAAAAATTTTAATATCAGAAAACCTTTTTATATTTTTTAAGGTCATAAAATATTTTTTAATTTTTCTAAATTTACGAAACTGCATAAAAAAAAAAATTATGATTTTAGAAATACGACGAATGCTTTCCTGAGACAACGACACCTGCCGATGACGTTAAAATAGTACCTCTGGTTTACAAATATTCAACTAGACAACCCGTTCTTGTAGGTCTTTTCGGTAAATAATTTTCAGTACCCTCTATCGATATTCCAATAAAAAATTATCTCTATCGATATTCCAATAAAAAATTATATATTTAACACATTGATGTTCAATTCAAAACAATATAGATTTTTATTGTTTATATTATATTTTTTTTTTTTTGTAATACGTGAATTTATTTGTATATATAATTGGAATAATTGTTATACATATATTTTATAAAACCTATATTAAAGAACAATGCTAAAAAATATTAATCAACATTTTCTTACTAATATTCTACAAATGTACCATACTCCTAAAAAAAAAAAACAACTTTTTAAATGGATTAAATATTTAATTTATTTAAGTATTGCGACGTGAAAGAAAATAAAGAAAAAAAAGTTATATGTAAACTGCCCGGTTATTGACCACCTACCAAATATTGACCACCTCATTAAAAAAGCCATTTTAAAACTGTACAAGCTTAAATTCAATTGTAAATAAAAT
>JAPYZE010005809.1:0-12396 GCA_030522805.1 Leptomastidea abnormis | reverse complement strand
CACACACACACACACACACACACACACACACACACACACACACACACACACACACACACACACACACACACACACACACACACACACACACACACGTGCGCGCACACACACACATACATTACATACATTGCGGGTTATTATAGCGGCCCGAGTCCGCATATATTTAATAGGCAATAAAGCCTCTGTTATTGTCTATAAAATCCGTTGTTCGTGATTGACACCGGCTGTGTGCGAGCTTACCTATCCCACCCCCTTTATATTTTCAGTGAGTCGTAGACCGAATACCGACGCCTCTACAGGTGCGTATACGAGGGTATATACGCACAAGGTAAGAGTATAGCCGGACGCTGAGACGGCACGAAGAGTGTGCCGATAAGCGAGTATAAAGACTCGCGTTGTTCATCGGGGAGAAATATCTCCGAGGGAATCTGGGTGGCACAGGCCCAGTTGGTGACTTTATGATTTTCTACCCCGTAATAACATGCACGTCGCATTTTTGAATGACTGATAATTTATTAATAGAACATCTACTTATGGTAAAAAAGTTAAAAAAAAACATAATAATTTACAATCAAGTTGTAGTTTTGATTGACCAGTAATTTTTTTTTAAAAAATGCCTGGTTATAATAATACAATAAGGTCATCAAGTTATACATTATCTTCTTGAATCGATTTTCTTGATATAGTTTTGATTGACCAGTGATTTTTTATGAAACACTTGGTTATCATAATACTATGAGGGCAAATATCATCTTTTGACTGAGTGCTCGTCATAGTATTGATTGACCGGTAGCTGGCTTCCTTGCTAAAAACCCGGTTATGATAATACTACAAGAGCAAAGTATTTGAGTTTTAGAAGTTTATTAAAAATAAAGGAAAAAGTTTTTATTACAGTTATGGGAAGTTAGTTTAAATCGCTAAAAATGCTAAATAAATAATTTGCTTTATGATTATTATTCGTACTAAATTTCGTAATTTTGGTATTTGATTATTATTGTATAAAACAATTATGTATAATAATAATTCATTCTTTGTATACTGATATTGTTTTTTAGTCTATTTCAGATAATCTTGCAGAGTTCAACGTTCAAGAAGAATTAATGTATTTTCATATTTTAAAAGTGTATTTATTGTATTTATATATTATTAATATTATTTGTTGCTCTATCAAATAAAAATGATTAAAAAATAACTAAAATTTAATTAAATTATTTGATCTTTTTGATAAATTTCTAAAATAAATTGTGAGTTGCTATCCTACGCTAAATAAAATCAAGGCAAATTTAAAAAAAATTTATAGGAAATAAAGAAATTTTTTAAATAAGGTTGCACATCTGCATCTAGTGCGCTATAATATTTTATTGCTTTTAATTAAAATAATTACAGTAGAGGGGTTTTTCACTCATGAAATCGATTTCACCGATTTTAAACGATTTCAAGCCATTTTAAATCGCTTAGTATTTACTGATTCCACAGCGATTTCACCGTTTTTAAATATAAAAAATAAAATCAATTTTACAAGTGAAAAACTTTTTGATTATAGTGTTTGTTAGTTATAAACATTGTGTTCGTTTACATTGATTACATTCCTTTTCCGTAAATCTTACTTCATTTATTTACCTTATTATTATGCGAATCCTCGTGTCTACATTCACGAATTCAAGCCATTTCAATTATTCATTATAATATTAAATTGCTTAACAGTAACTTAAACCGTAACATTTTATAAAAAAATTAACTATTTTAGTGATTTCTAATTAATAATTTGTATTTTTTTTAAATAATTGATTTTTTATTTTTATTTTTTTCAAAATTTTGTTAAATTTTATTTACTGATCGGGAATAAACTACTGTGTGCATCTCTGACGTGAGTACTATTATTCTCTGAATTGCTTTGCTCGTGCCGTAAAAATTAACTTCTAAAATAATACTTGACGTATACTTTTTGGTGCATAAATAGTATATTGTGCACCTAGGACCGTAAATGCTGCACTCTGTTATGTCCAAACGTCAAATTAAACGTGTGGGAGATTTTACTTTGATTTACTTTAAAACTTTTTAAAAGAAAGTAACAAGAATTAAATAAAAACCTTTTGCTTACGAATGAATTTGTTGAGTAGAGATCTGCGTGGCAACGAGAAATATCAGGACAGGTCCTTGTATGCGGCTGCAAAGCTGTTTGCGAAATCGTATTTTTTCTAAAAGGGTCGAAATTAAATATTAGTGAAGAATAATAAAATAAAACAAAACTCACGTTACTATCCGTTTATTTAAAAAATAAAAGTATATAAATATTTGACAGTTTTACAATTCAAAAACTCAAAAATCGTATTTATTTCTTTTCGCAAAATACAACGTAAATCAAACAAAAAATTTCAATAAGAATAATAATAAATTTAATGAGTTTACTTAAATCAATTTATTTTTTTAGGAGAGAAAGTAATAAAAAAAAATACTTAGAAGGAACGATACGATTTACTCACGACTCTCCTCTAAGTCTTTCTCCTCCTAATCCTCAGCGTAGACTAACTAGTTTTAAGCATTTGCGCTCGCATAATAGCTAAATAAAAATCAATACGCTTATTGATCGCTATTGTCTTATGAAAATATGTGCGTATGGATTTGCATGAAAAGTATATATAAAATAATCAATATTTGATAAGGTACAAGACTAAAAGAGAGATTGATTTAATAATAATAAAATAATTTTTTTTTTAAAATAAAAACTTATAGTTTTTACCTTCTTACTCATACATAACAACTCATCGACCAGAGGTCTGTAATGTATTTTTTTGCATATCTTCGCAGAAAGTCGGCATATTCGTTGTAATATTTGCGACGAAGATGTTAGGTGTATACTGCGCTTACCCAACACGTAAAATGACAATAGCCGGTCAATGATGAGCCTCTTACGGTACTAGATATCAGATCAAATATAACGACTTACAATGGGGGTACGCGAGTTGAAATTTACACATCGGGTCGGGAGTGATGAATAAAATTTATTACGTATTTAATGTTCTACATTTGTATAACATTTTAATTAATATTAACTTATAATTTAGACTTATAAATTTTGCTACTTTGATTTTCACCTGTCGAAAATAAAGAATCATATGCACTTTAAATAATTAGCTATTTCCTCGCACGGGTACTCAACTTATTTACTCGAAAGCAATAGCCTACTAATCATCCTAAGTACGTAATCTTATATTTATATTAAAAAAAAAAGAAGTATAATGTATATTAAATTTATTAGACTTTTTGAACTACCTTAGATCTCTTTTTATCAGGACTAAATATTCTTTGATGATAACAATATTCACTCGACGCCTTTTGCAATTGAAGTATGTAATTATCTGAAAGTTCGGAATTTTTACGCAAAATACCGAATTTTCAAAACTTTAAATTCCGTTTTTTTTATTTTCGTCATTAAATATTTCTGACAATTAGTTTTCTCTTTTAATAACTTCTGATATTGTGGTTTTCTTAATCAAATTTTTCGTCGTTCTCATTAATATTTTTCTACATTTACAAATTCGTAGAAATAATTTTCCCTAAATTAATTTCACGAATTGGATTTTTCTGAACTTTTAACAACACTTTTTTCAATTTCGTATTACTCCATTTTCGTCATTTAATATTTCTGATAAATGATTTTTTCTTTTTGAAAATTTCTGTATTTTTAATTTTCTTGATAAAATTTTTCGTCATACATTTACGTCTCGTCAAATTTCTGGATTCTTTATTTTCTCATTTATGTTTTTCTATATTTGTAATTCGTAAAAATATTTTTCGCTAAATAAATTTCACGAATTTGGTTTTTTGGAACTTTAAACTACGCTCTATCGCCAACATATACTAAGAAAAAGATATAAATAGAAAAAATACTCTGTAGATAAATTTTTGTGATAAAATGCAATTTTTAGGATCAATGGACTTACCCTCCCTTTGGTGCCCACGTAGATGAGAAGGGGAATATCTTCGCACGAGGAACCCAAGACATGAAAAGCGTTGGTATTCAATATTTGGAAGCTATTCGTCGTTTGAAATTAAGTGGACAAATGTTAAAAAGAACTATCCATGTCTCTTTTGTTCCTGAAGAAGAAGTTGGTGGTACCTTAGGAATGAAAGATTTTGTTCATACACACCATTTTAAAGCTTTAAACGTTGGCTTTGCTTTAGATGAGGGAATTGCTAATCCGACTGAAAATTTTAACTTATATAATGGAGAAAGATGCATTTGGCATATTCATGTGCATTGCCCTGGAAATCCTGGACATGGATCATTATTATTGGATAATACTTCCGGAGAAAAAGTAAGAACTATTATTGATAAATTTATGGATTATAGAGCTGAACAGAAAGCTAAATTACTAAGTTCTCCATTACAACTAGGAAACGTTACATCTATCAATTTAACACAAATTCATGTAAGTATTATTTAATTCGTTAATTAAACATTTAATGTATTACTTCTATAATAATTTGATTATCATATTATCAAGTGGTGCAGTAGCACCACAGAGGTAAGTTTAAGAAACAAATAAATCATGGCCACCAAAAAAAAAAAAAAAAACACAATCCGTCGCGGGATGGCTAAAAGATATGAAACATCAAACTTTTTAATAGAATAAAAATGAATAATTAATAAGCGCATATTGATAAATGCAATCGTACCATACCATACACACGATTTCTATGGCTTACTCGTCCAGATTTTTTGAAATTTTCTTGATATAAGACATCAGACGAGTAAACCATCTTAACCCGTTTCTGCCGAGAAGGCCATACTTGGTACACTGCTCTTTGACGACTCATAAATAAAACAATTTACATCTATAAAATTTGGAAGAGTTATATTTTTAAAGTTTAAGATGTGCCCTTTCTGATGATGCCTATTAAATTTTTTTAAAAAATTGTTAATAATAAAACAAAGCAATTTAAAAAAAACGTGATTTTTTTGCGCTTTTTTGTAAATCGAATTTTTGAAGAGTCAACTGTTTGCAATGACCTTCAAACCCCTCTAACTGGTGGAATAAATGTTTGAACTATAATAATACGTAGTTTGGAAATGATTATCATCCTTATAGGCGCCTAAATTGTAAAATTTTGCAAGAATATTCACGAAGGATTATTTTTTATATGATTCACTCAAACAAAAAATTGTTAAGAAAAAAAGTTTTTAAATTGCCTAAAGAATACACCTAAATTTTTTCAAAACAATTGAAGCAATTTTTTAATTTTTTGCAATAATAAATATTTAAAAAAATTAAAAATTTGCTTAAAAAATTAAAAAAAATTAGATATATTCTTTGGTCAATTTAAAACTTTTTCTCTTAACAATTTTTTGTTTGAGTGCATTATATAGAAAATAAACAATTGTGAATGTTTTTGCAAAATTTTGCAATTTAGGCTCCATTAAGGATTAAAATCATTTCCAAATTGCATAATATTATAGTTCAAACATTTATTCCACTACTTAGTGGGGTTTAAAGGTCATTGCAAACAATTGACCCTTCAAAAATTCGATTTAAAAAAAAATGTGCAAAAAAATCATGCTTGTTTTTATTTAAATTGCTTTTTTTTATTATTAACAATTTTTTAAAAAAATTTAATAGGCACCATCAGAAAAGGCACATCTTAAACTTTAAAAATATACATGCGTCACGTATAGGACATCATGTGTATAATAAATAGAGATGCGTCATGAGAGGGCGCAGAGGCGACTGTATTTTAATAGTTGCTCCATTTTGTTTGTTTAAATGGATTATCATTGTTTGTTTAAACTTAAAAATATAGTGTGGATTGAGACTGTCTTAAACGTTTGATTGCCTTGTGCAGTATATTTTGGATATCTACGCATCGATGTTTTGCCAGCTGACCGATTTATTGTCGCGCACTTCTAACCTACATTGGTTACGAACTTGATCAGTTAATTGCTTGTTTTGTGTAACTGTCGGTATTGGCATGTTGTGTGTAAACACATATGAGCCATTCTACAAAAATTATGAATTTTGATGTGCCACTTCAAATTTTTGTTGCTTTTCAATTTAAAGGCTTGAAATTTGGCATAGAACTGTGTTCATATGACAGTGTTTTAAAAAAAAAATTTCGGATCTATTAATGGTGATCTATAGTAAAGGCAATCAAATATGAGTAATTTCCGTAGCCTGTTGTCGATGTGATTTTCCTGGTTGACATATTTTATTCGTTATTTTTAATAACATTAATTGAGTTTTAGTAATTTGAAACTACGTCATTTTAAAAGATCTACTCTTAAACTTTAATTTTATGTTTTTACTAAAAAATAATATTGTTTTTCCTTTAAGGCATTATATACACCTTAAAAATGGAAAAATTGAAAAATTCATAAAATTAGTTATAGTACTTTTTTTTTCATCAAAATAAATTCTGAAAAATTTTTATCTTTCTATGTAGGTATTGAGGCTATAATTAATCTAGTTATACAATAAAAAACATTTATTTTCCATCAGTAAAGTTTATGATGTTGTATATCCACCACGAATAATAATAATTAACTATTAAGCTACTTTAATTATTGTAATCTCCACTCAATATCTTACTTTATCTTTACTCTATAACTCGCTTATTTACTCTCGTAAATTATTTATTGTTGTTGGAAATTACAACCCAACGATGACATCTTCTTAGCTCCAATTACACATATTATTTTCGAGACATCACAATAAGATAAACGATACAATATAGACATGCAGGAATAAACCGGTAAATCTCGTAAATAATAACAATTGAATTAAAGGAAATTACCAATAAAATATATTTAATTAAAGAAATGTACACCGGCTAATTCTCTACTTGTCTTGATCGAGTACTTAACCTCAAAATACTCTTTAACAATTTACGTCTCAAAATATGTTCTGAGAATCAAGCGTTTGTACGCGATTCTCTTGTCTCGAATAATCAAATAAAAATCATACCAAGGATTAATTATTAAAAAGGCTATTCAAACAATCGAAGTTGATCAAACACTAATCCAGGCTTATACACTGCCACCACAGGCTTCTGCACACCACGATTCGTACTCCAGCAGACCATCCTGTCCAACCAGCGACTCACACCAGAATCCAATTTCTATCTCCGATTCCGACTAAGAGTCATCTCTCACTTCGACTCTTCGAACTCCGAACAAGAATTACTATCCGAGTCAAAACCCAGAATTGGAATGAATACTCCTTCTCGAATCTCTGAACGAGAATTACTATCCGAGTCAAAACCCAGAATTGGAATGAATACTCCTTCTCGAATCTCTGACCGAGAATGCCAGACCACGCCGTTCTCGCAAGCAGCCAACCTCGGTCACTCAAGCCGCCGATTCTCCCACTGCTACACTCAGCATCTGAAACATATAAGAAAGTTATCGAACATACGGCCTAACCGATTTTCCATTTGAAATAACCAATAACAATCTGACACGACTTCCCACTATTTCATATGATTCCCACTCTACTCATCGCGTTCATACTTTTGTCATGGCGAGCGCCATCTATACTCGGTAAAAAAGTTACAGGTACTCTACTATAATCATATATCAGTAATTCTTTACAAAATGGCATTAAGAGGCTCGGTGATGGTGTTACAAAACTTTTTTAGAGAGGCTCGCTAAATATTCTTGCGACGGTTATTTATACCGTCGCAAGTTTAAAAGTTTATTTGAACTTTAAGTAATTTTTCATCAAATTATTTTTTCACTTGTCGTAAAGTTTAAATTTTTCTTTTCATCGGATAGGTCCTAAATTTGGACAATGTCTTTAAAACATGAATACCAATGGTCGGTACCAAAATTTTTCAAATTGATATATACTAACTTGAATTAAAGTTATAGAAACAATAGAATATATCAATTTTTTAATTATTTATAATTATTTCATCAAATTCTAACCAAAAAAGTTGGTTCGAAGGGGTCTATTTCAATTATTCTGGTACCGACCATTGGTATTCATGTTCTAAAGACATTGTCCAAATTTTGGACCTATCCGATGAAAAGAAAAATTTTAACTTTACGACTAGTGAAAAAATAATTTGATGGAAAATTACTTAAAATTTAAATAAACTTTTAAACTTTACTCATGAAAAATAAATGTTTTTTATTGTATAACTAGATTAATTATAGCCTTAATACCTATATAGAAAGATAAAAAATTTTCAAAATTTATTTTGATGAAAAAAAATTTCTACAACTAATTTTATGAATTTTTAAATTTTTTCATTTTCAAGGTGTATATAATGCCTTAACTAATCAACAATGAAGTGCGTGTAATCAGATTTCGTAAAAAAATATACGATCAAACTTTTTCGCTTTTTTACGCGACTAAACATTTGTTAATTAATTTATATAATACGTTAACTTAAACTACATTAAAAAATCTTCAATTTCATGTAATAACAAAATTTTATTAACAAAATTTATCACGTTAAAAACTACCTAATAAATAATTTTTTGAACCGAGTAAAAATTAAATGTAATCTCCAGAACCACCTTATATCTTTTAAGTGTTTTTCTGAAAATAAAAAATTATCAATTTTGTAATCTTCGTAACCTGTAATCTCCGTAACCATTTTCTCACTTTCTTATAAATATTACATTTTAGTTCATAAATAACTGGTTACATCAATTTATATAATTATATTCTTAATAAAAAAGTAAATTTTATTATTTAAGACATAATATATCCCATATTAGCTAATTTAGATATTCAACACATTAAATATATTGTGACGTTTGCACCTATTTAACTTTATAAAATAAGCATCATTTGTATAGATATATAATTTCCACGCGCGCTCGGCTCCATAAGTAGGTGTGCGTGTATATTAAAGAGAGAGAGAGAACGAAAAGATAGAATAAAGTAAGGTATTATAGCGTTGAAGTATATAAGTGTGGGTGTATATATCGACAGGTGTAGGTGTATAGTTAGTATAGGCATAGATAGTAGGTATAGCTGTAGTAGGTAAGAAAGACGGAACAAAAGACAAGAGAATAACGAAGATAAGCGAGCGGAGCCGAGCGTGGGCGGAATATATATATATATATATATATATATATATATATATATATATATATGCTATGCGCGGCGAAAGAAATCCGAAGATAGGCCTTTCCATACAACATTATAAGCAAACGTTTAATTACGAACATTTTTATATTGTCATATCTTCTTTGTTTTAAAAGTTTTATGTTTTATATTTTGCAACTTACTAGAGTATAGTTATAAGAACATGCCTGTAAAATCATGAAGTCATTCAAGTCATATATTTTCCGCAATCAATAAAAAGCGTTCAAGATGATTTTAATATGACATAGTATCTGTGCCTCTTTTCAGAGTCACGTGACAAGCGGTGCGGCGGCACGAGCAGGCGAGCTCGTAGAGCTTAAAGCAGCGGAACGAGTCAGATAGTACAGTTTGGAGTGCCAACGGGCTTGGTCATTTTTTCCTTACCATCCCGTTGACTCGGACTGACTCGTTACCCTGGTCTATAAGCTCTCGACAACACATTGTACCATATTTTCTGGCTATCAAGCCCTTGTATATTTACTTGAATACTAATGAGCCTTGCGCTTAATTAAAATACAATTAACAATTTTTATTTCTTTTGGTGTTTTTGTGGTCGTGTTGTCAAGATAGACCATTCGATCCACCTCGTGAGTTGGCCACGGCAGTGCGTCCGGTGGTCAATGGAGAGGCTCCTTTTCCTTACACAAAAACCTTGAGTATACGGTGGCACTGAGTCCGTCCGTATATGGAAGGTTTCCCATCTCTCTAATTTTCCTTGCACTTACCTTTGTGGGCCCGGACACAATACACTGTTTACCTATAATCTGAGGATAGGCAGTGCTGAAAAAAGCACACTAGGCAATATCTTCGCATTAATACATCGAATCAATTACTAACGTAAAAACGTTCTTCTTTCTTTTATTTGTTGGCGAGCAATGTATGATAATTCAATTCATTTGCATGTATTGTTATTATTACTATTATAAATTAAATTTATTATATTTTAATTTAATTTTTTAAATACAAAAGCTTGTGAACGTCGCAGCTGGCGCCCGTGCGTGGGGCACAGTGACCGGGATTCGTAGGTGTAAAATTAATTAGCATTGTGTAATTTATATTAAGTATTGCGTAAGATTTTTCTTGGTGACATATACGTCACAGGGCAAGTATAGGCACAGTACTGTCTGGCAAAAAGCCGCTGTGACCTTGCCGCAAGAAAAAATCACGTATTTATTTTGTAAACCAATTTTTTCGTCTCATTTTTTTTGAATTTATTGCTGTTCTCATTCAAAATGTCACGTCGATCGGGCGTAGTTTTCAGAGCGTTGTGTGTAAGTCGGTAAGACCATGACATGGAAAAAGAGAGCAAAGATGAGCATGAGTGGCAAGAAGCTGTCACTAATGAGTTGGGTGAAATTGCAGGTGAATATGACAGACTCGCAGCTGAATTTGCGGAATACCGTAAAACAGCAGAAGCTGATAAATTACGACTTGAGCAAGATAAAGCTAAATTAATTGATGATATGACTAAAATCTGTGTGGAAATGATTGATCGTTGCAAATTCACTATGAACGAGAAAATGGACGCGATGGCAGGTTCGATTACAATTTTAAAAGTTCAAGTTGCTGATGAAAACCGAAAGGTTATACGTGTGTCAAATGATCATTTACAATTAGCGCGTATGCATGACGAGTTGAAACGTACAGTAGAGCAGAGTAGTCAAATTCAAGATGAAATTTTATCGCATTATGTCACGCAAGATGATTCAAATAACGTAAATGCTAGATGCAGTGATGATATAAATGACTTGGTGCGTGATTGTGAAAAAAGACATTCAGAGTTGCTTGAGCGGATTGGGGAGTCTCAAAATGGCGTCTCTGTTGCTAGTCCGATTACTTTGTCTCAATTAGCTTCGCATAAAAATTTGCAAGTACCTAAATTTAAAGGGGCTGAATTTGACCAGCCAATGCGATTTTTATGCGACTTAGAACTATATTTCGAGAAAATTAAATGTAACAATGACAATGACGCAATTACGCATTCACCAGGCTGTTTTGAGGACAGAGCGAAAGAATGGTGGCATTATTCTGCTAAAGATATTAAAACGTTAAATGATTTTAAACGTAAATTCAAAGAGAGATGTTGGAATGCTAGTGTTAAAAGTGCTATAAAAAGGAAAATTGAGTATGGTCATTATAATGTTGGAGGTAAAATGGATCGACTTGATTATGCCACCAATCTTTTGAGTCATGCGTCCGATTTAGAACTAGATACTGATAATTACGATTTCATATTCCAAATTGCCTCACACTTTAAACTCGTGATTAAGCTGGCAGTTATTTGTCAAAGACCAGAAAAAATCGATCAATTTATGACGCTTTTATCTCAGTTTGATGGAGATAAGGCAAAAAATCGTGCAAATCATAATGAGCAAAATAAAAATAATACTGAAAATACTACAAATGCGAATAAAAATTTCACACCTGCTGGTAGTTCGACTCCTCATCGTGACTATGGCAATAAACCTTGGCAAACAAGAAATTTGACTGTGGATAAAACAAATGCTAGTAATTCTAAAAATCCGCAAAATAATGCCAATAAGAATCACAGAAATACAAAAAATCAACCTCAGCATATTGATGCAATCGTTGAAATTCAAAGTTTAAATGAGGACTCGGGAAATTAGCGGCTGTCGCGTTGCGAAAGTCAAAAAAGGGCAAAACACGTTATTCACATGGTGACCCTTGGACATATGCTCAAGGATGTCTAATTGCAACGCGACATCGTAAATATATCGATCCAAATCGTCTCGAGATTCATATGGCTGTAAAACACGTCAAAAATTTCCATAAGAAAACTGATATTAACATAAAGTCTAAAACGATACAACGTATTGATCAAAAAAATCTTAAAAAATCTTTAAGAGATTTTAAATTCAATAAAGTCTTCTCTATTATGAGTAACCCAAGAGACGATTTGATTTATGATATCAATCCGGACGTAAAAGATGTTAAAATTGCTAGTTGCCCTGAGATTTGTCTCAGTGTAGAGGGCGTGTCCGTTCGAGCATTGATAGACACTGGCAGTGAGATTACTTGCATTTCAGAACATTTTTATAAAGAAAATTACAATGTGTTTAAAAATTGCGATACCTTGCCTGTAACTGGACGTATTGTAAAAGGGGCAACAGGTTTAAAATCTACTCGAATAAAGTTACAAATTTTTGCAGATACTGTGATTGGTGGTGTTAGTAAAAAATTGGTTTTGCTTTCTCAAAGAGAAAGCTTTGTAACGGTGAAAATTTTCGATTTGGTTTTTTTTGGTTTTCTTGACGTTTTGAAAGTTCCTGAACTCAAA
>JAPYZE010005806.1:0-11089 GCA_030522805.1 Leptomastidea abnormis | reverse complement strand
ACTGGTGAAATGTAATGTATATATAGGGTCCAGCAGTGCGGCCCCCGTGGCTACCTCATACTTGCCACGGGTCCGCTACCGCGCCCCTTGATATATATAGGGTCCAGCAGTGCGGCCCCCGTGGCTACCTCATACTTGCCACGGGTCCGCTACCGCGCCCCTTGATAAGTACGAAAAACACGAATTTTAAGCTTATTATAATATGTGGAATTTTCTCTAGCTTATATTATATTAGCAGCATGAAAATTCAACTAATAGCCATATATACCCTCTGATTCAGCTCTTAACAATATTCTACCAATGCTATACAGTAAAACTTGCCTGCCCACTCTATACATTCACTTCTTTTCCATTTTTTTTTTTTTTTTCATTCCACTCACTCTTGCTCCTTTATTTTATCTTGTTTATTTTTTATCTTTTTAAAGATTTGACTGAAAAATTATTAGAATAATCCAGTGATAATATCAAAGAATTAGTCACATCAATTCACCTTAAACATGCAAAACAATAAACAAATCATTCTCTTTTTCATAAAAAAAATATAATTTTTCTTATAAAGTACTAAGTTAACAGTTTTTTTTATAGATCAAAAAGATGAAAAAAAGAAAAAAAATCATAAATCATATTTGCACCAACAGCCTTAAAAGCAGTTTTAACGTCTCTTTCCATCGATTCTCCCAATCTTTCCTTCTCACCGATATTCCCCAGGTATTTTTCAATTAGTCACCCGGCTACTTTATACAAAGCCAGATAAAGCGCGAAAGAGAAAAGACTCTATAAATATATACATATAGGTAAGCGGCCGGCCTCGCCCACCTATTGCCATAATATATAATCCGGTCCACTCACATAAGAGCTTGACTATATAGGTATATACATAACAAGAGAGTATATATATATATCTATTACGCGTAGGCGACAAAGACGGACACGCGTACTGTTTAACGCGAATATATACACACACAACGATCATCGGTCCACGCAAACTGAAAAAAGAAGGAGGAAGGAGGAGGGGTATAGAGAAGCGGGTCATGGACGGTTTCACTATATATACATATACGCGCGTTCAAGCTCCTCGCCTTTTTTGTATAGGTACGCGACAAACGAGATGTCCGTGCAAGCGGGAGATGAGCGCGCACTTTTACTTACCTCGTATTTTCTTTTTCGAGGCTACTCTGCTGCTTATGATGCTGGTGCGCAGGTGTGTCGTTTACGTGTTGTTCGGATGAAAAAGTGCTTTTTTCTTTTTATTATTATTATTAATAATTTTTTATTTTGTGAAAAAATAAGCGAGTGTTTAATTTATTAGACAATTTTAAATTTATTGTTTTTAATTGATTGACATATGAAAGTAGTGTACCTATACATAAGTTAATTTAAAAATATTTATTAAATTTGGAAATCAAGTAAGAATTATATAAAAAATTTAAAAATAATAATTTTTTTATTAATAAAAGAATGAACAACTTAGCTAATACATTCAATTAAAAGAAAATAAGTAGAATAAACGAGATTTTATAGTAGCTCATTGGTATAGTGTAAAACACGCAATCCACTAGTTGAAAGTTCAATTCCTGGCTTTCATCGTTTTGAGCTTTTAAAATCTTCGCCTAAAATATACTTAATAAAGTATCAGAAAAGGATTTTAATAAGGATCTTAACTTGCTATAGAAAAAAAGTTATGAATTGATATTTTCAAAATCATAAAAAAAAATTAATTTTTTGAACATAAAAAAAAATTATCAGAACGTCTAGCATTGTACCTATAAAACAAAAAAAAAGGTTTAAGATGTTAAGATCAGCATTGACACAAAGTTCTTCAGCAAAGTTTGATATATTATTTAATTTTTTCATTTTTATGGATAATATATTTTAATAATCAGTCATTCATTTATGATTCTAGGAATTATTAAAATACTTTTATTTATGGTGTGTAAATTGTGCATGGGTCAGAACAGAAATGATTACGAAATTAAGAGTCAAAAAGAATCAAGATATTTTAATGACAGCAAAACTGGTTTATATTTATTAATATAAGAATGCAATAGCTTTAAAAATTTAAAGCTGTTTTTATGATAGAACTAGTTTTAATACTTAATATAACTTTTATTATAATTCTCAATTTTTTATCTTAGTCCATTATTAAAGTTGATTAATAAATATAGCCATCAATCTATCGTAATACTTCAATTTCTTTTATGCATCATATTGTAAGAACTAATAAAAAATAAAACAGCTTTTATTATTAAAATATTAAAAAAAGAAAAAAATTATTGTTTAAAATAATAGTTTGAATAGATACATCCAACAAAAAGATTTATGAATTTAATTTCTTAACGCATATATTTTTAAAATTGTAAAAAAGAAAAGATCAATTTAAAAAACTGGTCAAGTAGATAATATATTCATATCTGAAAAAAAAAAAAAAAAAAAAAAAAAAAAAAAAAAAAAAAAAAAAAAAAAAAAAAATTAAAAAAAGGAAAGGCTAAAGAAAAGAAAAAAAAAAAAAAAAAAAAAAAAAAAAAAAAAAAAAAAAAAAAAAAAAAAAAAAAAAAAAAGTACTGTCGATCGACGACTATTTCGCAACAAGCTGTTCCTGCGTGTGGCAGTTAATTCTCTTACATGCGCTATATATGCGGCACATATTCGAACGTTCGATTCGAAAGGCCACGCCATTCGACAAAATCCACTTCACTAAAGAGGGGAATAAGAGAGAGAGAGAGAGAGAGGAGGTGGTTTCGCAATAAAAAGTGTCGCAGATTTTTTTCTTTTTTTTTTGCGACCAGTTTTGTGATTACTGGTCAGATCGTATATAAGGGGAATAAGATTGTTTGTTATAGGTTACGGATATAGATTATTATATATGGAGCATGTCGAAAATTAAGTCGAAGTATATAATCTTAAGCTGATAACTAGTTTTTTTTTGTTAATTAGAAAATCTCTATTTTTTTCGTATATTAGTTATTTAAAAAAAAAGTTCTTGTATTTTTTATAAGATTTAGTACATAGAGCGTTAAGTAAAGGTGTTTAGAAGATAATGTTGTGAGACATTAATATATGCATATACAAAATCTTGGTGATTCTTTTTTCACTTTTAGTTTTAGAATTTTGGTATATGTAACAAGCGGTTAGACGATTTTTGGAAAAGAGAAAAAAAAAGAGAGAATCCAAGTTATTTTCTCATACGTATAACACACGTGTATAGTATAAGGAAAAAGAGAAGATGGCTGGGTAATTTTTTTTTTTGGGCTAATGTGGCATTCTAAATGTCAGAGAAGGGAGAAGGGTGGGACTGCACTGATGTATATCGTTAAGATCGAGACTCGCTTTCAAGATGAGAGAGCGCTGCAATTTTTGAGTTTTATGACGCGCCTCGAGCTTACTTTCTGCACAAGTGTTTATGGCTATGTGTTTTTTTTTCATTTTTTTTTTTTTAGTACGGATGACAAGGAAAGGTAGAAGAATTCTGTAACTGTGAGAAAAGCTTTGGATTTTTAGTTGCTTTGATTTTTGGGGAAAAAATTTGGTTGGATTTATCATGATATTGCTATGTGATTTAGGAATTAAAGTGACTTTTTTTAATATTATTTTAATGTAATATTTATTAAATATCAACTATTTAAACAATCAATAAATAATAATTAATCGTTAGTACAATCTGTAGTTGATATTTTTATTTATACTTTGTAGACTAATAATACGTAGGATATCGCAGTTAATAAACTTCTTTTATTGTTTTACATAACTTCATAATAATAGAGATAAAAAAATTTTAACTTTTAACTCTGACTATATTATATTCACAAAAAAAGCTTAAGGGCACGGGGTAAATTACAAAGTATAAAATTACTACGTTGTTTTGATGCTTTGTAAGTTCTAAACCTCATTCTTTTCTCACAGCACGTATTCTTGTTTTTTTTTTTATTATTTTCAAATAAGTACCTGTATATAAAAGTTACTCTTGGCACATATGATTTTTAAGAGTGCTTGGAAACAATTTATTTCCTTTTTTTTATATTTATAATTACGCTTGTTCAAAAACTTGCCAACCAAATTATATATTCGTTGATACAGAAAAAAGAATGAATATAGTAATTAAAAAGCAATAAAAAAAAAGTACAATTAAAATGTGCATCAAGATTCAACAAAAAAGAAAGAAATACATTTTTCGCGCTAATTACAAAGTTTTGACTTCAACGAAAAAGATTGACAATAATTACACTTGTTAAGACGAAATACATGTTCATACATATATATTTATTTTGCGTTTCTTATCCGTACGTCTGAAATTCTTACGAATTACAAATTTTAATTCACGCGAATCATAATTCGAGCAAATGATAAAAATCACTTACCACACGCTTACTGCTCACACAACACGAGTCACGAAAGTTACAACAAGCAAGTACATACAAATGTTCGAGCTCTTTCGCGTTCACTTACATTCTCAAATACAACATAAAAAAAAAAAAAACGAAAAAAATACAAAAATAAATAAAAAATAAAAAAGTTTTGAAATCAATAAAAACATATACTTTGCTGTAACAGATAATAAGCGAACAAGCTTTCTCACCATCACATATAATAAATATACAACGCAGGCATCTGCTACAGTGTTACCCTGCAGGCAATACTTTCTGCTTCTGCTGGTTGGTTGGTTGGTTGGTTGGTTGGTTGGCCTGACAATAATAACACGCACATCGTGTGTCATTAAGTAATTGAATTACGCGAGAAGAAAATTCGCGAAAAAAAAAGCATCAATGAACCGTGTAAATATCCTTTCTCCTCCTCCTCCTCCTTCTCTTCAAGGATCCTCCCATCTTGACCACCCTCAGGGGCTCTAAGCCAGCCACAACATAATATAAGCATGTACCTGTATACATAGGTGTACCCGCATTCTTTTTCTCTCTCTTTTACTCCCACTTCTCAAGACACTCATCCCAGCAGCCTCTTTCATCCAGTCCCATATTCTTTTTTTTCTCAATTTTTATTTTTATAATGAATCCTTCGTCCTGCTCAACTGCCCGCTTCTTGGAGTTCCCCCCCCCCCTCCCCTTCTCGCTTTCGTCAATTCCTCGCCTTGCTCATCCCTCCGGTGAAGAAAAAACAGGGTTATATATATAATGACTTTGTGCTCTGCGCACGCACGCACGCATGTGTATGTGTGTGTGCCTCCTTAATTACCGACTTTTTAACGATCCTCCCCTGTAATTTACGAGCTGCGCTCCTTGAAAAAAAAAAGCCTCCACTCATACATACATACATACATCCAGGACCATTCCTTCATGCATAAGGCCCCCAAGAGTCCTCTCATCCCTTCTTTTATTACATATACTTGATTCTTATTTTTTTTTTTTTATCTTTTCTCCCTTAAATTGCTGCTTCTTTTTCGATTGCGGCATCTCATTTTCACTTATTTTTTTTTTTGTCTTCATCTTTCTACGCTTCTGAGCTCTAACCCTTAAGTAAGAGAGGACGTTTGCTGATTCTTGTGCAAGAAAAGAAAAAGAAAAAGAAAAAAGAAACTGTTTTTGTTTGAGGATAAGATCGGTCTCTCTCTGGCTTGCGTTTTAAGATCCTTGTCGTAGCGGAAATTCTTCATAAAATGCGCTACAGTTACGGTAATACAAGAGTGTCGTAAAATTTTTTGATAAGAACTTACTGGCCATAAGGAGTGAGATGAGAATACAAGGTATATAAGATTTTGTGTGATAATTTTTTTTCATTTTTTCAACTTGTTTTATTATTTTTAATAAGATTTAACGATATTATGTTCAACACGTGTTTTTACATGAATTTTTATCGTATGTTATGAAGAAAAAATTTGTAATTTTACATATATATGAGTAATATATTAATAACTATTATACATTTATAGTAATTATATTATTAGGTACAATAATTATTTATTTATTTTTTTGTATGGACGCCAGCGCCCTTTGAAAATCCATTCAAATCACTTTTATAGTCATAATAATGTAATAAAATAATTATTAAAATTGATCTCTTTAAAATATTCACACTACCATTCAAAAACTACCATAACGATTGTAATCATAGTCCAGCTAAAGACTTGTTTGAAAGATTTATTTTAATAAAATTGTTTTTTAAAAAAATTAGTTTTCTAAGTAATATTCATCGTTAAATTTTAATATTACAATGTTTCAGTAACTGGTTTAGTCAGTAATATATATCAAAAAAATCTCAAGATATCGCAATCTTATAATTTATCTAAATGTACATAATTGCTTGATTATTAATATACCCAGTTACATTTCAGTCGATTGGTTATCCATAAAGAAAAAATTAATTAAGATTACATCATTAAATTTACGTTCATCACATTGTAATTTTTCAGATAAAATGTAAAAAAAAATTATATTATTTCACGTACAATCATTTTTTAATAGAGATTCAAGAACATTCACTGGTTCGCCTTCATAAAAAGATTTTAATTCCTCCTCAGATGGTAATATTGAATTTACAGTTTCTAAAAATTTCGAATAAAGACATATCTCGTCACAATCCTTTAATTTTAGCCCAATAAATTCATCTCCGTGTCCTGGATAAAATTTCATCTGTAAAATTGCAAATATATTTTTTAATATACAAAAATTTGTATCTTTGATGAGAAAGTAATTATATACTTACACGTATATAAATTTGATCGTCTTGTCCACGTAACTTTTCAAACACTATTCCTATACCAAAATCTAATTTTATTCTAGATTGTATACCAAGTCCAATTAGTAAAAGCATAATATTAATGTCATGCACACAGTATACATTGATCTTTTTTGAATTCTGAGTAATAATGTTTGATAACAAATCTTTCAATATTGGACCAATAGTTATTTTTTTCATATCTTCCTCGTAACTGTATAACGTAAAGAACAGCATAACACTATCGTTAAATTTATTTTGAATTTCTTCATTATACCAATCAGGCAATGATAAGTTACAGCATTCCTAAAAATTTATAATGAAAAAATATAGTCACTATTATTTTTTTTTTTTACTTAAAGAACAATAAAATTAATTTATTTACTTGAGCTCGTAAAGTTCCATGTATTTGCAAAGCTTTGCTTACGTCCACATTGATCGAACCTGTTTTATTTGATAAATACCCAAAAAATTCTTCATGTTTTTTTAACTCTTCTTTCACCTTAGGCTGTTGCATAGTTTTCTCAAGAAGTCTTTTAAGCCTAAAAAAAATAAAAAATTTTAATTAGTTTATTATCAATTTTACAATTCGATTAATAATTGTACTCACTCTGGACAAAAGATCCATTGTAAAAAATAATCGGATTTTGGTGAATTGGAATGTGTTGGAATCGATTGTTCTTTGTGTATCGAAGGATAAAGTCCTTTAAGGAAATGTTGCAATGACTGTTTAGTACGAACAGGTGCTGTACTGTATGCATAAACGTCGTTTGGTTGATACTCGCCAAGAAAGGTATCGTAATGTTTTCTTAACAAATTACCCAAATAATTTGCACGAGATTTTCCTTGCTAATTAAATAAATAAATAGAATAATTTTCAAATTAAGTAATGATAAATAAAATTTTTATGTTTACTTACATCTGTTAATTGACCACGTCCCAAAGGCTTAAAATCAAAATTTTTGTGAGGATCATTTGGATAACATTCAAAAGTTTCAGGAGTTCGGTCCCCATGTCGGAACAGCTGATCAGCAATAGATTAATTATAATAAAAAAAAAATGATTATTTGATCAAACAGGTACATTATTCTTTTAAATGAGATAAATAAAAAAGAAGAAAAAATACATACTACTTGAACTAATTCTAATCTAAAATTGGAATCAGATTGAGTATTTTCTGCGTTGACAAAAATCATTTTGAATGTAAGTAATTAAAACAAAGAAATGCTGCATTCCTATTAAATGAATATTAAAAATATTAAAATTTATGAAATTTTGTAAAATTTAAAAAAAATAACATTTCACTTACAAATTTTGCCAAGTTATAGATATTACTTTTGTGTAAAAAATTCCATTTCCAAATTAATAATCTTATCTTATTAATTTTGTCGAATTAAATGCTTCAAAAATTAATAATTAAAAATTGTTATATTATTACCACTTAAATAAATTTAAAAAAGCGTCTATCTATTTATGAAGTATCCATCTGGCAGCCATGTGCATGACACATATAAAAAACTTCAATTCAAAAAATCAGCGATCGAAGTGAGCCACGTAAAAGTAAGTATGTAAGTTTTGACACGTCTGGTAACATCCAAGTAATCATTACTACTGCTGTCTTATCGTGAGAATTTCAAGCATATCTCATTTTTACTTGTTATCGGTAAGAGAAATACAAGATTACTTACGTCAACACCGAATAGCGTCTAATTAAACTATACCATTCAAAATTTCTTCTTACACAGAAGCGTCTTCTATACATACAACGCTATTTATGAACCACACACTATATATTTATGTACGCTATGAATGTAAGACAGTATATGTGTATAGCAATACTGGAAATGTTAAGCTTTGGTGTTGCCACTCAGTTAGTACATAATATTTTAAAGTTAGTAAAAATTTAATATTTTCCAAAAACAATTGACAGATTTGATACTTTTTATATATATAGTTCGCATGTAAAGTCAAATTAATGTTCAAATTTACCATTTTATATTTAAGTATTTGAGTAGTCAATTATTAAATTTAATGCTCAAATAAAAATTTTAAATGTTGGACACTGAAATATATAGATTTAATATAGAAATATATTGAACTCCGAATATAACATAAAGATGCTATACATAAGGAAATTACTTTTAATGTAAAAATATATAGTTCAATACAATTAAATTTCAAAATTTTATGTTTATAACTCTATGAACAGCAGCTGTAATTTCCATCTTAATATTTTTATTCTTACTTACATTAACAATTTACTAATGTAAAATTTCTTGCATAATTTGTTTTTAAAATCGTTTTTATAATTTTTAATTTCTTTTATTTTCAAAATCTAATCTATTACAAAAAAAAAAAAAAAATATGTTTGACATAGATTGGCTAGAAATATCTGTGATACGCTGTACTTAATATGATTCTTTGTGTCCCCGACCTTGCATAGATAATCTAGAATATGTTAAAGAGAGTATTTGTCATTGATTTATTGAGTAGTTAGAAAAAGAAAATTTGAATTGTAATTTCAATATTAAGAAAATAATTAATATAAAGAGACTAATAAAGATAATTAATAAATAAATAAAATCATATATTAGTTGGATATAAATATTAGGTTATTAAATGACTATATATAAAATTATTGTATGGATTCGCAAATAACGTAGGATAGTCCAGGATCAATACAAAGAAATGTTTGTTTATTTTAAAAATAAATGTTTGTAATAAATCAAAAAATAATTGATTACAATATATATATAAATATATATGTATATCTGAATGTAACTTTTTCATTCTCTTATAAATCTAATGTACTAAGAACAAGAGAAATTAAAGAAAACTAAATTAAACAAGAAAAAAATTGAAAAAAAAAAAATTACATAATTAAACTTTATAATACTATAATTTTTTCTTTATTTGTTGAAATAGTAGGCGATGGAAATTATTCTACGTATACAAACGCATATACATTTATAGTATGATAATAATATCTGTATAATATTTATAATCCGATAAATTCGGAGGATGCGCTTGAGTTGACTTTATAGCGAAAAGGCAAAAAGCTATCAAGGCACAGGTGAAATTATCAAACGCGTTCAATCCCAAATCCTCTCGATACGTACATTACAAAAAAAAAAAAAAAAAATTTCGCTCTTTCTCTCGCTCTATACTTCACCACCACTCAAGTATTTAACACTTTTTTTTTTAAGCTTGCAAATTACACATTTTACATACTCATTGTTCGCTAAACACTTTAAACTGATGTTGTTAGAACTGATTAATCTCACTTCTTAATTCACACATACACACACCTCTTATATACTCGAGGTAAATTTCTTGTTTTTTCTCATCTCATAATTTCACTAAAAACTTTTTCGTTGATCTTTTAACATTTTTTTTTTCTATGACAGCGTGTGTAACAATGGGTGGATATACATATATATTTATAAGAATATCGAATACAAATGACAGCACGATTGTGGGGGGTGACAGAGACTAGATCAATTGCGCGCGCGATCATTCTATTGGGCCTATTATTGCCGACTAGCTGTTTAAATTGATTTTAATATTATTTTTCATTATTATTATTTATTATTTATTATTATTGCTCATGACTAAGGCTGACTTCGAATTTACTTATTTTATACATTATATATATATGTTCTAAAAATGAATTGCTCAATTAAGCGTCAAATCGATTTTTCTCCTACGCTTATATAATAATTATGTGGATTGCTGTTTCGTATTTATTATTTAATATCAGTCTTCTCATGCTACTGATTCGGTTGAGCGCATACCGCAAAGTTTACGCGCGACCTTAATAATTGTAAAAAAAAAAAGGAAAAATAAATAAATAAAATAATTTATTTATTCATTGATAAAATTCAAACTTTTACCGATAAGCCGTCGCGTCAAGATCAAGCTAATATATGAGCAGAAACACGTATAATAAGCCGTTATATAGTTAAAAAAAATGGAAAAATTTTTCGAACTATGCTCTTAATCCAAGGATTCTTTGGTTCCTTAGGATCTATATTTGGATGGAAAAATCGAGTGTCGGCTTAATAGTTGATGTGACACACTTTTTTACGCCAATCTTAGTTTTTCCATTTAAACTGCATGTTCAAAATTCGCTAAAATTGCCAATTTTCACTTTTTTACGCTTATTCGCTTATAATTAAAAAAAAAATAAAGTTAATGTCAATTAATTCAATCTCTTCTTTGGATCGCTTTTTATTTATTTTAGAAAAAAAATCACAGGTGAAAAACTATGAAAAAATACAAATTGCCAATTGTGGCGAATTTTTAATCTACAATTTAAATGGAAAAACTAACTTGGACATGTTGTCACATGCGGGTCACGGATTTTGATGAAACTTGGTATACTGGGTCCTTTTGCCATAATATGAAAGAATCCCAAGTCCTAAGG
>JAPYZE010005803.1:0-16592 GCA_030522805.1 Leptomastidea abnormis | reverse complement strand
CTCGGGTTTTGCTGAATTTTACGTTATTTTTGTTAAAATAATTAATTAGTACGCTAATGTCGGTAATGTAGGTTGTAGGTATATACCATCCTGTTAATACACAGAAAAATACAAAAAAAGTTACTCCCAAGACAAAGATTAGTATAAGTTTGCAATAGCCGAAAACGTATAACTAAGAAAAACATTATAAAAAATGTTACGAAACTAATAAAGGAGAGTGGGATCAATTGTCACAAAGGCAAATTGACAAATCGTTAATAACTTTTGTTTAAGTCTAAAAAGTATCCGAATAAATTAAAACTCATGATCCCTCACTTCAGAAATGAAATTAATTTTTTAATTTTAAGGTTAAAAAAATCATATTCTAGTTAAAAAAATTTCAATATTTTTTCTTTAGGTTACGATAAGAGCATTTAATTTTTTTTAGTGTAGATCAACTCTTTACATAAAAAAAATAAATATTATTATATTTTGAATTGAATGGTAATAATTTGCAATTTTTAAGAAAAAAAACAGAGATAGAGCTAGTTGACCCATTTTTTTATGGAGAAAACAATTTTAAAGTTTTGATCACCTTGGATTCGTGATTACAGTCGAATATCATGTAAAAAGATCAAAAATAAGTATTTTTTCTTGTAAAACCATACATCGAAATCAATTCGTTGTGAGAATAGTAAATATCAAAGGTAATAGAAAATGATTAAATTATATAAATTGTTTTTGATTTAATTTACTTCTATTATTGAGTAGCGAAATGATTGTTTTTAAACAAATGTTAGTTTTTATCAGATTGCAGACGAGGAAGGTGCGATCAATATCTTACGTAATTTTTGAGATATCGTCAAAATATCTTCAATTTGAAATCTAGCTACACCCTGGTAGAAATGCACCTAAGAAAAATGGCCACGAAACTAAGAAATATATAGAAAAAAACTTGTTTCTAGCCATAAAACACATTTTAAACGATAACCTAATTGTTAGGTAAGATCTCATCTGCTATTTTAGCTCAAAATATCATCTGATTTCTTATCTCACTTCTGTTAAGATTTATCAGTAAAGATATGCCATTGTTTTACAACAAAACTGAGTAAAATTTTTGCAAAAATCACATTTTTAGCGTCAATGAAACCTTTCGATATTTTTACGTTTAATGATATTATTAAAAATTATTCATTACATTTAAATTTTTAATTAAAATCAAATAAACATTGATAAAGCTAGATAAAGAACCAAAAACGAGACAAAAAATTTGTTTTTAGCGTGAAGCGAACACCTGTAAGACCATTTAATATTCTTTTACTTGATAAAATCGACAAGATTAACTTTGAAAATTACTAGGTTTTACGTGCAAAAAGATCGGAAGTGCATTTGTTCAAGGAAAAAAAATTATAAACACTATTTTTCATCTTTTGAAGAAAATTTGGATTTTTTTAAAATAAATAAATCGTTGGCTTGGTGCAATAATCCGTTACGAATTAAAAAGCAGCTACGTTTTGGTGTAACCTTAAGAAAGCTACCATTTAGTATGACCTCAAGAAAGTAGCTACCTTTAGATGGGGAACAAAAACCGGGTACGATAAATAGCCCAGTGAATGACCACATACCAGAAAATCACCGGTCCTTATAAAAAATAAATTTGTAATCATAAAATTTATAAATGTTTGTTACGAAAAAATTTATCATATTCTTTGATGTCTACTATAAAATATACTATTGATTTTTATGTTATTCTATGTATTATTATACAGCTTTGTGATGTTGGTATATTTACACCTTTGAAAATTGGTAAAAAATTGTTACACTAAAAGCAATTTTGCATCATTGTTTGACAATGCAAATCAAAAAGCTTGAGAACCATAAAAAACGTTAAGAAAGCATTTAAATATTGTGGTCTTTATCTGTTTAATTTAGTAAGAGTTGATTAATCAAAATTTATGTCACAAAGACATAGAGTACTAAAAAAAAGATAATTTACAACAGTATAATGATGATCTAACATCAATAGACACAATAGTTTTTAATTTAGAAATAGTTATTTTCGTAACAAGGGCGCAAAAGGCATCATTCCCGCACGAGTTGTGATCACCACTCACGAGCCATCGGTGAAGCCGCACGAGTGTGCAGACCGATCCCACGAGTGCATGTAATGCACGAGTGGTGATCGGCGCACACGAGTCAACGGTGAAACTGATGACGAGGTGCGGGGAGATCACACGAAAGAGGGAAGCCTGCGCCCGAGTTGCGAACATAATTTTTTGCAATTTCAAGAGCCGTGCGTGCAAGTTACTTGCACGCACGAAATTGCAAAACAGATATTTCAGACAATATTTTAAGTAAATTTAAAACAGCATATGATGAAAACACTTTGCCACCATCTGATACTGTACTTTTCAACATGTGGAAAAATTGATAGATAAGTCATGCTATAAATGTGTGTGTGTGTGTGTGTGTGTGTGTGTGTGTGTGTGTGCGCGTGTGTGTGTATGTGTGTGTGTCACATTTCATACCATTCATTATATAACATTTTAATGTAGACATTTACCAGGCTTCATAAATACTACTAGACCATCTTGTAAATAACGGAAAAAAACATGCATTTATAACATGTTTATAAAAATAACATCATTAGAAATTAAGACTTCAAAAAATCGTAAATCCAATAATTGATCACTTCTCATTATTCTTAACTCTAGACAAAATTGGTAAAATTTGTACAGAAGAATCTCTAATTCGCTGTGATTATGAAGTTTTATAGAATGTAGCTGAATCTATTGATTAGGATAAATCTATGTCAATGCAAGACCCAAATAAAGTCTGAATCTAATTATAGATAATATTTATTACCGTTTAGACAATAATAAAATTGATCACAAAAATATATATATATATATATATATATATATATATATATATATATATATGCCATTTAGCTACAAAATTCATTTTGTCCCGATTAGCTAGTTTTCTCCAGTATAACCTTACCTAAGGTTTGTTTTCAGAAAGTGGGGCTACGTTAGAATCACCAAGTTAACCTGCAACATTAAATGCCAGACCTAAATGTTATAGCAAACGGTTTGCATAACCACTCAAATGCAAAATATTGAATCAAGCTTTGATTTAAATTTTGTCTCGTTAAAAAGATTTATTCTATCCAAAGTTACAAAGGATTGAAATTTTGTGATTTTTGCATATTAAAATCATATATGCAATGCCTATCTTTAAGGATGTAATAACCATAATTCTTTTACCGATGAGAAGTTAATAAAACTTTGCAAATAGGCTACGCTTAAAATTTAGGATTGATTCATGGGTTTTTTTCATTGTTATAAGCATATCAGTTTAATGTTGTTCTTATGTAAAATATTGAAAAACGAAAAAAACAGTACAATCGAGAATGTTAAATTCTTATAAAGTTATTTGTTATAATATTACGTGCTATTTAAGCGCAAAATCAAAATAATTTATGTGATTTTATATGAAATATCTTGAGAAAAGCTATATAAAAATTACTATAAATCGTCAAACCTAACCTTAAATACGTGCAAAATGCCTACCTACTTTTCAGATTTTCTGCAGGCAAGTTTGCAGCGATCGTCATGTTAGCTATTCTGTATAGCAAGTACATCCTTAACATGGGGTTTCTGGTAAAACCCCGAAAAAGCACATTACTTAAAATATGGATATTTCAAAAATGAATAAAGCTAGAGACGGTTGGGGCAAAAATACTCGTTAGAAGTTGTACTTTAAGAAGATCTATTGTACGCAACTTGAATATGCTCCGTTTAAACATAATAGTTTACGTTAGCAATTTATGTCGCAAATTTTGACCATGTTCAAAAACTAAAAATGTTTGCAAAAAAATTGAGAATAGCAGCAAATGAGCCAGTTTTAGGGAAATTACTTTCTAGTAAACCTAAAATTTGTCCCCGAAGTTTGGTTCGATTATCAAAATTTTAATTTAGCCCCGTTCTGGTATAACCCTACTTTCTCTTATTTAGAAAAATCAATTTGGCTTCTTCTTTCTTCTTTATTAGTCTCGGCTTCAGCGTCTAGATGCAATATTTACCAACGTCAAATAGAAACTACGTTCTATGGGAAATAAAGTTTATAGGATAATAAAGACAATAATATTTTAACTATTTCAAATTATGCAGAACAGGGAATACTAGAAAAAATAAGAATGTGAAATAAAATTCGCAACTCTTAATTAAGTTTGTCACACAATGTTTCAAAATTATTGTTATTGCAAGATTATACTGCAATAACCGATTGTACACAAATGAGGTGTCTCTATTATCAAAAATTTCTATACCAAAAACAGCCTTTTGAACGTTTGCACTCTACACATGCATCGCCCCTACAAGAAAAGACCACTCAAAAAGAGGAAAAATCACCGATATTAATGAGGCCCATGGCAAGCTAATTGTGAATTTGAACAAGAAGAGGCCTTGTGTATTGGATGTATTTTTCTTCTTTCTCGTCAAGTGTGAAAGGAGCATCAAACAAAAACTCACAAAACTAAAACTAATCACAATAATAACAACTCTACAAAATCACAATAGTATGGCAAAATCTCTATATAACGAGATTCATATTATAAAGCTATACTAAATGTAGGCAAAAAAAAAGATGTTACATTTAAAACGAAAAGTCTAAAAGCAAGACTATTATAATATCAAAACTTGCAAAATATAATTAAAACCAATAGTCAAATAACAACAAGTACTTCTAACAAACCAAAACCTATCAAACCGAATCAAAACTTCTATCTGGAACTAAATCAAACAAAGAACAATTTTCTTAAAAAGAACTATCTTACAACAATACATTTCTACCCAGAAAAAATTTTAAAACTATTTATCAAATATATCACACTAAATGTTCCACGAAAATTTATGAAGATCTAGCTTTAACAGGCAAAGCAAATAAATATTCAAACAAATAATCAAAATAAGCACGCTAATGTCAGAGCAAGAGAAAGAGCTCAAATCCCTCGCTCCAAGATCAGCGTACGTGCGAATAAACCTTCAAATTCAGCTAGCTAAATAATTGTGACCATAAATAGCAAGTTAAAATTTAAATGACTTGCTAAGCTTGAGAGTAAATTTGCAAATCAAAAATAAAAAGAAAGCAACTAGAAAATAATATAACAATAAAATATTCCAACGACATTGCAACACATCAAATATCTCCAAATCCCAAAATTGATACCAACAAGGAGTCAGCAATACAGAAGACTTGCACTAAAGCTCCTGTTTGCTCGCTCTTTTTGAATCTCTCGCTGGTCAGAAAAACATAATCCAACATGTTAAAAACAAACAAAAGATCAAGTCATTGGATTCCCCAGACATAACACGTTCCAGGTACTTGTAAAATACTAGAAAACTCTGGAGCGGAAATACTTTATCAAAAGAACTTCACAATTGAACCACACAAAGCTACAATGTCTCACTAACTTCAACACATGAACACACAAACCCATCGAAAAGAGGAGACTCAATAGGAAGAAGATAAAACTTCTTATATAGAAAAAACACTGAATAGATGTAGAAATTTGTATAGGAGTACAACTGATCAATCAATTCAACAATGCACCACTCTAAAGATCACCATAAATAAAATAAAACTAGCAATAAAATTCAAACTTGCCAAGACAAAAAGGACGATAAAAAGAATTGCTAACGGTCACGACAACCATGCGCCGACCAAAGCGCCACATAGAGCACCACGAACACGTCCGTTCAGCACAACAGCCAAGAGCGGAATCAAAATCAATTTTGCCTAACGCTGTAAAAGCAGCTGTCATTATTCCAATTCATAAATCTGGTCCTAAATATGAAATATCAAACTGTAGATTAACTCGCTTTCATCAAACATTGCTGAAATTTTGGAAAAAGTAATTACAGCAAGATTTGCAAGTTAATTAACAAGCATAATATTTTAGCTTCAAATCTAGCTTTATCAAAGTTGACTTGATCAAAAACAAAGAAACAAAGGAACAAAAGATGCATTAAACTACTTAATACAAATAATACATGACAATCTGGATAATAGTAAACCAATTCTAGCAACTTTTTTAGATCTTGCAAAAGCTTTCCATACGTAGTTAGTCACAATATTTTGCTAGATAAACTACATGCTACAGGAATCCTTACAACCATTGTTTTTTATATTATGTGTAAACAATCTATGAAATGTTGCGAATTAATGTGTGGTATCTTGCGCTGATAATACTGCAGTGATATCAAGAGATAAAACACGTAAGGATACTAAACAAAAAATTAACTTGCCTTTATAAAAAATATCCATTAGCCAGTTTCAAACAAGTTACTGCTAAAAATAGCTAAGACTGTGTAAATTTGCTAATTGGTAATTATTGTGAGTGTGACCGTAGTTATTTTCGTAACAAGGACGCGCAAAAGGCATCATTCCCGCACGAGTTGTGATCACCACGCAAGAGTCATCGGTAAAACCGCACGAGTGTGTAGACCGATTCCACGTGTGCATGCAATGCGAGGAAGACGAGGTGCGGTAAGATTATACGAGAGAAGGAAGCCTGCGCCCGAGTTGCAAACAATATTTTTAGCGATTTCAAGAGCCGTGCGTGCAAGTCACTATTGCCCAATGTTTAGCGTGCCGAAATCCCCCAAAATCCCCAAAAATATATAAATATTAATATTATCAATGGCTATCAACTGAACAGAATATAAATAACTAGAATTCTACACACGCGCGCTGGTATAATAATATTTTTTAAATACAATAAAAAAATAATTAATAGACAATAAATTGTACGCTTTTTTTGAAAAACAATTACGAACAACACAAAATTAAATGCTACAACAAAACTAAATGATGTATCTTGCTTTTTTCAATCTTCACTTGCTTAACAAACACACGCTTAATATTCTCTCCAGTCTCCACTTTTTATGACTTTTTTAAAAAAATTTTTTTTTTTTTAATACACACAACAACAGACTTTTACCTTGTCATTCAATTATTTTTCACGTTATATCACGCTATATGAAAATGATGATGATGATGATGACAGGCACATCGAGATATAGTAAATCTAGTTTCGAGAGGTACGTGTTTCGAGATCGAGGTCGACTGTCGATATTTCAAGATGGCAGCGCCCATGCAAAACTTGCAACTTTACGAATTTATACCAAACAAAACCAAATACTTTACTAATATATTTTATTAAATTTCAAAACATATGCACCCTAACACACTAAAGCAATTTACTATGCTTTTTTCACAGTATTATTTCTTATGAAACTATTGCATGAGGTGGTGCCTAAAGCATTTAGCACGAATCTGTACAAAGGCTGTTTAAATTTACAAATAAAAACAACTTTATACAAGATCAACCAATGAAACTCACTCAAGTATTTGTCTTAGAGGCGTTATGCTACAATTATAAAACTTGAAAAATAAATATGATTAATTCTAAGAGTAAAACTAGAACTAGAAACACACTTCTACCTAAAATTGATACAAAATTGATATGAAAACAGTTAAAATACATCTTTGCACTTAAAGACACTTGATTATAATAAATACAATTTCAAGATAACAATAAAAAAATGAATTTGACTAATGCCCACTAAAATAATAAAACAATGAAACAATAAAATTATGAAATAGTTACAACATAAAATTGAAGAAAAATTATGCCATATATTTAGTGCAATATCACTTGCTCAAAGACAATTTAGTATTCAAGTATTAAATATCCCATATATTTCATTATATATTATTATCTAAATGTAATACAAAATGCACTTGTATATTGATCTTGCTTAGTTACTTTGATCAAAGTCTATCTAATGCTAGTCTGTTGGTATCAAATTGTTAGTTTGAGTCAACAAGTTGCTGACCTGCATACAAGTAATGATATTTATTTCCGCAGGAATTCACATTGAAATGCAAATTGCAAATTGCATTATTTCTGGTTGTTCATAAGTAAACAGAATAAAAAATGCAATTTAGCTAGCTTAAACAATTTTGTATTGTTTAAGAAAAAATTGTAATAAAGCAATACGAAAGACCAATTAAATTAATAATATTTATATATTTATTTTTATTTTTATTGTTCTTTTAATTTAAAAAAAGAACAATTAAAATAAAACTGAATATTTAACTTGATGATGAAATCATTAAATACAGCTGATATACTTTTAAATTTACTATAATTTATGCTATAATATTACCTACAGTTGTGAAACATTTGTGAACAATTTTTCGTTTATTCAAACTTTTCTCAGAAATAAAATAATATTTTTTGTTTCAGATTTAAAGATTACAAATATATTAACAAGTTGCAATCAAAATTTAAAATCCAAGTAAATTAATTGCAAAAACAAAAAAAATCTTTTATACAATATTAATCTAAGTATTTTTGCATGCTCAGAACATTACATAAAGTTTAGTAACTCAAGAAAAATTAAATTTGTTTTTAAAATTTTGTAAACAACTGCATATTATCATATTAATAGTATTTTTCGACACGTGTGGGTAAGTCAGTTTTTTAGCGTTGAGGAAGTTTTTTCCCGAGCAAAGCAAGGGGAAAAACCTCCTCAACGCTAAAAAATGACTTTCCCTCCAGGGTCGAACGATATTTTATTCCCAGAGAGCCTAAAAATCATTTCCAAGTTGCGATTTTTAGGCTCGAGGGAATAAAACAATATATTTGGCTGACTTGAAATTTCACTTTGAGACTATTAATAGCAGTCGCTATAATAATCTTTATGAACTTGATGCATCACTCTTAAACAAGTTGAATTTTAAAAATTTATGAAGTAAATTAAATTAGAATCAAAACTTTTTAAATTTTTTACAGGTAACAAAATGCTATGATTAAATTTTGTTATAAGAGTATTATTAAACAAAGCTTTTTTCTACTTTCTTAGGTTACGTACAAAATAAACAAATAAATAAATAAAATTAAATACCAGTTAAAAAATATTAATAAAAATTTTAAAAAGCAGCTTTTAATAGCAAGCTATATTCAAAGTGATTTTGTAGTTAAATAGCAAATGTATTTAAATTTTTGTCATAGCAATAATTTATACTACAAAACATTTATTATTTTAACTTGCTATATGGTTTATCTTGTTAAAATTTAAAGAATTTATTTTATTTTGCAAATTGCAAGTTAAATTGTATTTGCAAAAATATTTACAAACAAAATTTAATTGCTGTATGTGCGTGTGTTAGTGTGCTTGTGAGTATTCAAGTAAATCAATTTTGATATTCAATAAAAAAATATATATCAGCAACTTTGATAATATCCAATATGTAACTATAAATAGATAAACTTGCATGCATCTAAAAATATTGAAAAGATTATAATAAAATTGCTACTTACAGTTATTTTGTAACAATTTGTATCTGTTTTAGGAATTGGATTTCTAATATCCCTCATTCCAGCTTTTGGTAATGGACTATTTCTGCCTCTATGAAAAACTTTACCTCTACCTCTTTGGGTCATTTGCCGAGAATTGTAATTAGAAGCAGCTGACATTGAAACATCATCATCCAAATTGTGTCTCAATAATAAATTTTTTCTTGATCTATCTGGCTTGTAATTATTCTGCTTCTTAAAAGATACTCTAGGCTTGTTATTAATCAATTTAAAGCTACCATTAGAACAGCTTGTTCGATCATCGTGTCCTACAAAATATCAATTTTATTATTTGTTAATACTTTGAAAGCAGCAACGTGAAATAAAATTAAAATTAAAATAAAGCAATTCAAGTACTAAAGTATTCAAGTTTATTCCTTGTTGAAATAAAGAAATTTAATATAAATGTAGTTTTAGGTTATAATATGAAATGTAGACTAGTTTTGATAAATTACTTTATATCCAATAATCCTTACCAAAATAGGACTTATCCTCGGAATTATTTGAACGTCCACGTCCTCCCCATGAAAATTTATTTGATTTTTTAGGCATCTTGTACATTAGCTAATTATCTGCAAGACAATGAATCTAATATAGAATATAGAATAACTCTTGCAAGTCTGCACTGCACTGCACGACGCACGTACGTAACGGCTTAACGTAGTAGTAGTAACTGTTATACAAACACAAATACGACTATACGAGTATAAGTACGACACACGGACACACAAGACACAACGGAGAAGTGAGGAGTGAGGACGACTACATTTACGACATACGACATACATATATATTATGTACGTCAGTTCGTTCACAGTTTGTGTATGTATTTCAAACAAAATAAATTAATAATATACATAATCTATAGCAAAAAGATTAATGAAGCTAAGAAAATTTTTTATTTAAAATTGTGTCTTTGATAAAAAAAATTTTAGTAATTGAAAAAAACTCCGTTAATAAAATAATTACGAAATCGGAAACTTAAATTAGCAAATCTGAATAAAAAAATAAATAACTATATCATAAAAAGTGGTACATGTGCTGCTTGCATTATTGAAGTTTAACAAATCTCAATTATTTTTTGTAAATCTACAATTTGTACCATCTTATTTTAAAAAAGCTTTAACACGGTAAATTAATTTTTAACTGTTAGAAAATTGTTTTAAATGTTACTTTGTCAAAAATCAGTAATGGATCTATAAAATAATCATCTGGACTATTTAACTATTTAAATAATGTCAGATATGTATGTCGAAAATCGTCAAAAAAAAAGTAAGAAATTATTGTAAAGCTAAGAAAATTTTTTATAGAGGACACTAAGATTCGGCAAAATAATCGATTTTTGAAAAAGGAATCGATTCCTAGATAGTCAAGAATCGAATCGACAAAAACAAGTGTTATAAATCTTTAAAAGTAACCTTTTTCTCTAAGTAATGGACGTCCGAGCGCTTATTGGTGTCGCAAAGTTGATTATGTGACTTGTTTTGACGTCGCAACACCTGATGTAATATACCTTTTTCTACATATTTTACGCACCGATTTTTCCACCTTTCAACATTAATTTAACCAAAACTAGCAAATATTTCAATCTCAAATATTTTTTATTTAAAGCCTAATAGCTATATCTACAACATATACTTGCAGTTAACCCAAGCTTAACCGATTATTTGCAAATTTAATCAAAATTCAATAACACTCTGCAAGAGCTTGTACAAATTTGCCTTATGTTGGGTTGTAAGATGGTCGCAGCAGACGCCACATTACGACCAACTTCGCGACACCAATATGATAATTTTTCTATATTTTTGACATTTCGATTCTAGAATCGGTTCCTCGATTCCGAATCGATTTCTTTTTGAGGAATCGCCGAACCCTAGAGGAAATCGGGACTAGAGTGAAATTTTTTTCTTTCTGCTGTGAATAAAGATTCGGGTTGACTCAGGATTCGAGATTTAGAGATTTCGAGATGTATACCGACATGTTTCGATATACCTATTTCGCTATCCTACTGAAAAATCTCACCTGAGATCTCTCATGCCAAAATCTCATGTGACTTGATTTTGCTCAAAACAGCTTGAAATCAAGTTGGAAATGATTTCTGAACATTTTTTAAAATTTGGGAACTTGGAAAATATTTTTTTTTTAATTTTCTAAATTTCTAAATTTTGAAAAAAAATTTTCAAGTTCCCAAATTGCAAAAAATGTTCAGAAATCATTTGCAACTTCATTTTAAGCAAAAGCAAGTCACATGAGATTTTGGCATGAGATCTCAGGTGAGATTTCAGGTAAGATTTTTCAGTAGGGTAAGGATTATTATATCAGTGAAAAAGAAAACACAATCTGTCGTGCCGCGGGACGGCTAAAAGATGTAAAACATCAAAGTTTTTAGTAGAATAAATAAAAGCAAGTAACTAGCGTGCATTGATTAATGCAATTTAACCATGCCGCATGCACACGATTAAGATGGTTCACTAATCACTCGACTGATGTCTTGCATCAAGAAAATTACAGAAATACTGAACGAGTGAACCATTGCTAGCTAGTTAATTATCTTTATTTTATTTAATTAAAAACTTTCTTTTTATTTATTTTAACAGCAAGGCAATTTTTGAAAACAATTTAAATTTATTAGTACATTTTACTTTATGTAAAAAGACATATATTGAATAAATTTTTCATTTTAAGTATAACACGTGAAAAATTTTTTCCTATCAATAGAAATATTTTTAAATTAATAATAACAAAGCGCAATTTCAATAGTTGAAAAAGCATTTAGCTAATTGCAAGACTTTATATTAAATTTACATTTTGCAAGCTCTGAAAACGTTTTTGTGCTAACTCTTACTTAGAAGGTAGCCAATTAATTTTAGAATCTCGTTAATTTTTTTACAACGTCACTATATAGTCGGCTTTCGCATATTCTCGCTTTAGTTTTCAAGTTAAATATTCACAATTTTATACTCATATAAATACAATATACGGTAGAAAAAAATATATATCATATTTATAAATAATATATTGTGTATATATATATATTATACGTAGTATACAATAAATTTCAGTTAAACAACTATAAAAAGAGAGGGGAAGAGAAGGAAGAAGGAAGTATAGAAGGAGAGAGTTGACCATTTGTTTCTCTTATTTTAGTAAAAAACCGTATTAACTCTCAACTTGAAAAAATGACTCAGGAAGGCCAGTAAGTATCAATCTTGCAAGCAAGAGGTGTACTCGATATAAATGTAGCGTAATGTAGCGTAGTATCTGTTATTTTGGCGTTATTCTCAAGCCACAAGCGTGCCGTCCATTACGCCATGTTGATGTTGAATTTTAAGAGGTTGAGGTGTTGCTTGTAAGGGCAACAAGCTTCTTGATGATTTTTTCAAATTCTTTATGTTACTAAAAAAAAATTTGCTAAGCTCAAATTACGGCCGCATTTTTATCGAAGTGGTGAGATGTGAAGTATTAGTGTGTAATACGTGCACTAACGATTGTGTCCCTTTCATAATCATCGTTTTTGCACATGCAATTGCAACTTGCAATTTATATTTTGTAGATTAGTAAGAGAATAAGCCAAGTTGCAGGATCAATGTTGCTTTTCTTTAACATGCTTTTCTTTTTTTTTTTTTTTTTTTAATTACGATTAACAAAGGATTTGATCCTTGCTTTCTTTATGCCTTCATTTTTCTATCTAAATTAACAAATGGTTATCATTCAATTTTGAATCTTACTGTTTGTTGGAATTTTTTGCTGGCAATATGGCTCATTTTCCTATCAAATTTTAGTAATTTTACGATTTATTTAAAATCATTCATTCAGAAATTTCGTATTTCAAAATCTCTAGAAGTACAAATCTGAATCATCAACTTGCAATTATATTTACTTAATAAAAATTGTATATTTTAATTACATTTTTTTTATATAAATTTTTTGAGCAGTGATACTTTAAATTATTAAAGTACTTTTTATTATTCTCATTATTATTATTATTATCAATACTTGATAATTTCTGCGTAATAACTTGCCAATAATTTTTTATAAAATTAAATAAATTCATAAAATTATCCAAGTCAAAAAGTAACTTGCTATTTTGATATTCTGTTATTTGCAAAATACTTGAATGTTTTTAATTATTAAATAAAAATTTTTTAGAATAACCCCACCACCAGTTATGTGGGCTCAAAGAAGCAATATCATTTATATGACCATCTGCCTTGAAGATTGTAAAGATCCGACTATTAAAGTAGAAAATGATAAGGTTTATTTCAAAGGTATTGGAGGTACAGAAATGAAAGCACATGAAGTTACTATTAACTTGCTTAAAGAAATTGATCCAGAGAAAACAATACAAACTCCAAAAGGAAGAAACTTTGAATTGGTATTATACAAAAAAGAAAGTGGACCCTTCTGGCCAAGACTTACAAAAGAAAATAAAAAATTCCATTGGTTAAAAAGTGATTTCAATAAATGGCAAGATGAAGATGAAAGCGAAGACGAAGGAAATAATGGCATGGGCAATAGTTTAGAAGATGTAATACATTGAAAATAATCAATAATTCAATAGTTATGATGACATAGAATATCAAATTTTAATTAATAAATGGTTAATTGATTTTTTTAGATGGTAAGACAAATGGGCGGACTTGGTGGAGGTGATGGTGACAATAAACCAAACTTTGATGACTTAGATCTAGGAGATGAAGCTGATGGACCAGATAGTGATGATGATGAGATGCCAGATTTAGAGTGAAAATTATAATAAATCTTAAGCTTTTTTTAAAAAAAGTTCTGACTTTGAAATTGTTGTTACATAATTGTGAGCCCACAGTATGACATGCTGTTTGAATTTTCTAATAGCAGTTTGAATGATTATTCAAGAATGTTCAAGTTAGTAGAATAAGCAAGTTCCAAACAATAGAACAAATCAATATGTTTATTGCAGAAAATATTGGTATTTATCAGTTAAAACATTTTGCAAAGAACTGTTCATAACATATATCTCCCTGATCCTTAGTTTTCAAGCTAAGATGTTTAATGGAAAAGCTTTTATAATAAGAAATTGCTAAACAAGTACATCTGAGTTTATTTTATTATTATTACCAAAATCAAGTCTATCATTCAAATTGTAATTTCTTAATACAGATTGAAAATGACTATTTTATATCAAGCAAGTTTTTTTTTAACTTCATCTAAAAGATTACATTTTTTCTAAGACAAATTGTAAATTACTACTAACATAAATTGTGAATGAAAATATTCAATACTGTAGTATAGCAAAAATAATTAAAAATTTTAATATTTTTTTTTTTCATCCAACTGCACTTGATGCACCTCGAAGAGCTAGATACCCAGCTGTTATATCCATTGGTAAATTTCTTACAGTCCAAAATTCATCTCCATTTGCAAAGAACAATTTAGTATGAGGATCTTTGTAATAAGACTGAAATAATTTTTCACTTTAGTTTGTTTTTTTCACTCTTATTTTTCCAGCATTGAGCAAGAATATTAATCAGTTGAAATGTAAAAATTAAAATTGAACTTACAAGTAAACCAGAAATATCAGAATACTTTTTTGCTGGCTTCAAACTAGGTGATGCATTTATAAAACCATCTGAAATTGCAACAAAAAATAAACATTGACTTTAACATGACTTTTAGTATAATTTTAACTTACAATGAATTGTTTCTTCTGGCCATGGTAAGGATCGTTCTTGAGCAATGATTTGCTTTAAAGATCTCCAAATTTTTTTTTTATGTGAATTGCTAATTTGACGAAATTTTTGTTGAAATACAGGATTTTTAAATAAGTGTATTGGCTTTTTTGATAAGTCACTTGTTTCATCTGTTACCATCTTAATCCTATATAAAAATTTAATGAATTTTACATATATATATGTATGCTTGCAAAAACAGAAAATATTTTGATTTTTTTAAAAAGTATTTTAGTGTGTTTAAAATATACTAATTGTTATAACGACATTAATTCAATTAATATAATATATACTTGCAACTAAAACTTAAATTAAGATAGTACACTCGATCAATTTAATATTAAAACAATATTATGGAAAATTTACATTAAAAACATTTGAAATCATAATATTTAAAAATAATCAATCAAAAACCAATAAAATAAAAATGTGAAACAAAAAATTGAGATATAAAAATTACAGTTATACTAAAAACCATATGTAGATAAACTAATCAATAAAAAAATAATTTTCAATTTTATTTGAAAACTAGCTTGGATAGGCATTTAATTTTTTTACGTAATATTCATAGAACTACTCTACACTAAATATTTATTTATTAAATAAATTGTAAAATTAATCGTTTTGTAATTAACAAATATGTGCATTTTGGCAAAACTCATGATAGGCATTGAGTGTTAAATACTCTAACTTTAGAACTAAATATTTTTGTTTCATATTGATACCTATGCTGAAATTTTAACCACATCTATGTAGGGTAATAAAATTAACTTGTTTGCAAAATTTCAGAGAGATACTAAGAATTTTGAAAATCCGGTACACTATCTTGAATAAAATTTCCAAAAAGAAAATATTTTTAAAATAGGTATAAACTGCTCAGCAAATTTAATGCAAATTTTTTAGCTGCGTTAGTGAGTGAGATTGCACATACAAGATTAAGCTTTTATTTTAATTTTTGTGTAATAAGAATTGTATATTGCTTTTTGACTTGCTTTGTATAAATAATTTAAATTTTTTTGTATAAATATTTTAAACGCTCAATAAATTGCAAGTTGGACATGCAATTTAAAAAATGAATTCTTATTACACATGAATTAAAATAGTTCTCTCATCACCTTAACCTCAAAAATCAAATTTTTTACAATATTTATTATATAAAGCCTTAAATTTGTACAAAAACTTGATAAAATATCATAAAAAAATATAATTATTGTAAATAATTCAATACTTTTCTTTGTAATGCAATAATTAAAGAACAGATGTACACACTGTACCACTATATAGATCCTATTCTAAAAAGGAGATGAACCGAAGAGAGCAGCCATATTGTCAGCAAATTTATTCGTGCTCTCATTGGACGATTGTAAAATGCATTCTACACTGTAAAAAATCCTACCGTAAAATTACTGTGCTGAGCACCGCGAATTATTCTGGCTACTATCAGACTGTAAAAACACTACTGTCAGTGAAATAGC
>JAPYZE010005798.1:0-11181 GCA_030522805.1 Leptomastidea abnormis | reverse complement strand
ATCTATCATATAAAAAATTTTCAAGTCATAAAAATGTCGGCACCCTAAAAAATTCTTGCTCCGAAGTGAAAAAAACACGTCGGAGCAAGAATTTTTTAGCTTGCCGACCATTTTTCAACTTGAAAATTTTTTATATGATAGATAATGTTCTAAGGAAGGGCATATGAGCTTGAGTTTTGCTAAATTTTACTTTGTTTTTATTAAAAAAAATTTTTTAATATGATTATGCCAGTAAGTAGGGTTACCGACTTATTCATAAAAATACAATGCTGCATCATTACATTAATGAAAGTAACTAACAAGGAGAAGGTTTGACCTCCGGGAGTTGGATTTTAACTAAACTTGCAGAAATTACTCTTTGTTAAAAAAAAAATACCCCTATTTTTTCTTTTTATTGAATGGGCCTTTTTTTCTAACCTACAAGCTAATGTATATTTATATATAAATATATCAGCAGTGTTTTTTCCTAGTTTATCTTGAATAAGATCATTAACACATAAAGTTTAAAAATATATTTTAAAAGATGAGAAAATTACCTTTAATTTGATAGGTTATATATTGATAAAATATTTATTTTGTCAAAAGTTACAGTCAATCAAAAATAATGATTTTGTTGCATGTTCTATGTATGGTTTTACATATGATTTTCACTATTTTGATTTATTGTAACTTTTTATAGAATAAACATTTTATCAACATATAACCTATTAAATTAAAGGTAATTTTCTCATCTTTTAAAATATATTTTTAAACTTTATCTATTAATAATCTTATTCAAGATAAACTAAGAAGAAGCACCGCTGATATATTTATATATAAATATATATTAGTCTGTAGATCAGGAAAAAAGGCCCATTTAATAAAAAGAAAAAAATAGGGGTATTTTTTTTTTTATCAAAGAGTAATCTTCCCAAGTTTGGTCAAAATGTAGCTCCCGGAGGTCAAACCTTCTCCTTGTAAGTTGAATGGCCAACAAGATACTTCATTCATAAACTATTCTGATTCAAGAAAACTAGGTAGAAAAAAAGACAGAGAGAAAAAGAAAGAGACAGATGCATTTTACTAGGTACCACTATACCTACCGAATGGAACGTCTTTTTCATTCATTGGAAAGTCATTGGCGTCCCACGCCATGAAAAGATGCTTACCAAATAAATTTATAAAATTTTTAAGTATCATACATAATCAAATGTCGAGGCTGCTGTTCTGCTTGATTTATATTTTTTTTTCTCAACATATTCAAAATAAATGTATCAATTAACAATAAAAAGTTTAAGATTAAATCAAAAATTCATTCCACAATAAAAAAATTTTTTTTTAATTTATATTTTTAACTTGTGTAAAAAAAAATAAGTGACATTAAAATTAAAATCTATAATGTTCAGAGAAATTTGTTCTACTTTAAAAAATATAAATTTCACATTTAATAAAAAAGTTGATACTAAAAACAAGTGCAGAGAATGCATGGAAGAGCAGTTTTTACATTGTACGGATAATCCTTGCAATTATCGCATACAAAAATCACTAGCAGTTCGATCAAGTAAGTAAATCAATTTATTTATTCAATGTATTATTAACAAAAAATTATCAATTTTTTTAAACTTTATTGTTAACAGAATATTCAACTCGAAATACCTGCAGACCATCCAATACTACAAATATCAACGATTTAATCAATTTAGAGAAGTCTACGGTTGATAGTTTACTCAGCAGTAATCGCATCTCAGTATTAAATTCGCTTCTTAGCAAAAACATTGATATTAATCGTCTTAGTATCGACAACGATTTACTTCTCAACTGGGCATGCAGAGAAGGTTATCGTGATTTGGTTGAGTTATTACTGAGTAATGGTGCTGATCCAAACATATATATTGAAAATCATAAATTAGTATTGAAATGTGCTATATTAGGTGATTGCACTCATATTATCGATATGCTCATTGAGTATGGATATAATCTTTATGATGAGTTAAAATCCAAAGGACTAAGTGATCGTAAATATTTACATTTTGCTACGATTATGAATAAACCAAAGGTAAGATTCATTAATAATTTTATTTAAAATTTTTTTTTTGATCGATTTTTTTTTAAGTATAAGCGATCTTCTTACCACTTGTTTGAAAAAATAGTATTCGCATGATTATCACCCTGTCTACTTGTCAAACCATCATTAAAAATGCTATTTTTATTTTACAGATAATAAAACATTTATTACATTACGGATTAGATCCAAATTCTGACGATGGATTGTTAAATACCTGTTTCATAATGGAAGCTGATATTTTGAAATTGCTATTGATGCATGGTACCAGTTTGGAAAACATGACAGAAAAATCGGTAACACTCGCTAGTCGCATAATAAATCCAAAATCTAACTGGTCCCACTTAGTTAGAAACGAAATACTTGAAAGTCGGATTAATCGGTTGCAAGTACTGCTGGATTGCGTTGGTGTTGAACGATGTGAAAATTACGAGTACATTAATTCCTATCGTTCATTATTACATATAGCAGCTGGTGAAAAGGATACCACATGTCTTGAGTATTTGTTAAAACTTGGTCTCGATCCTGATTCTCGTGAATTAAGTACAGGTAAAACACCATTGCATATCGCAGCTGAGAGTAAAAATACACGAACGAGGACATTACTGTCTTATGGATCACAAACTGGAATAAAAGATTTTGAAGGTAACACGGCACTTCACATAGTTGTTGAAAATTTCAAACGCAAAGATGTTCGAAATTTACTACTTTTTGGTGCTCGATCGGATATAGTCAATTTAAATGGCAAAACTGCGATTGACGTGGCTCTTGACAATAACGATGAGAAAAGTATAGAGTGGATGCTAATTTTTGGTGCTGAATTTTATGAAATTGAAAGATTTGCTAATACTTACAAAAAATGTTATATGATTAAAATAGTGCTGGAAGATTATAAGATCAAGAAGAGAATTGTTAAAATGGTTAAAGATTTAGATGCTGTCAAGAACAAAAAGTTAAGTTTGTCTGAAAAGAAATGTAAGTATGAGTTGGACAAATTAAAAAAATTGAAGATTCCAGATAGTGAAATAAATTGTCTTGATCTGTTACATCTTGATAGAAGTGAACTTGCTAAAATTGCTTCTAAGTGGCCTACGAGTGAGATGACAAAATTTTTCAATAAATATGTACGTAGTAATTTTCCAATTTATGGAAATTGGCTTTGGAAGAATGGTAATATAGGTATTATATATGGACCAGTGTATAAAAGATCTGTTGATAGTTTGGATGATATTGTTGATTCTAAATTACCAATGTCGGTAATTGAGAATGTAATGTCTTATTTAAATTATGCAGACATGAAAAATTTAATTAAAGTTTATCAACAACGTCGTCGTACTTTTTAACTGATTTGTAATTTTTTAATTTATAGATAATGTATATACGACTAAATGAAAATATTTAAGTTTTTAATAAATACACACAATCTTTTCATAAATTGTAAAGTCTTTTAAAATAACAAGTTCAACTGTAAAATCTTAGAAAAAGTTATAGCAATTTTTGAATGTTTATCTAACAACAGTTGCAAATCAAAAATATACTATTTATTTTTAACTGTGAAAATTAATTTTTCTACTTGAAATATAAATGAATAGAATAAAAAAAAATTTAATTTCATACATGATTTCAAATACAAAAAAATAAACTCTTTTGAAACATGCTGCTCCTTCAGTATAAGTCAACTATAAATGTAGAAAAAGAAAAAAAAAGACAGATTCTCTTCTCAAAGTATAGTATTACATCTCAATGGAGCGCTTATCTTTAGCCATTAGCGTCCCACACGCTTCAATTAGTTATAATCGAAATAATTTAACAAATTAATATTTTTTTGTGATTAATCTTCTTGTAACTGTTGAATTAAAAAATCTTAAAAATTGTAACAGATTATCCACTTAACTATTAAAAATATGAATTTTACAATTAGCTACGACGTAAAAATCAAAAACATGTGCAAAGAGTGTAGGACAGAGACGTTTTCTCAGTGCAAAGATAATCCTTGCCTTTATTGTAAACAAAAATCTCATAAGATTCAATCAAGTAAGTAAAAATTTACATTATGCACCAAGAGAGATAAATAGGCTAGCTTTATTTATTGCGATATCAAAACTACTATGGGTATGTTTTGAAAAGTTTTGCCTGTAAGTAACTAAAGGATGTGGCAACGTTGTTAAACGACAGCGCAGTATGTCACCGACACCACTCGATCAGTTGCTGTTAGGTTTAAGGCTATTTCACGAAAATATCAGAAGAATGGTGAAAAAGGTGGAATAAAGAGGAATAATAAGAAGCCAAAAATTTTTGTTTGTGGATGAATTGTAAAAATAAACATAGACTTATTTACTGATATTTAAAGGATAAAAATTGAGAAACCCAAAAAGTGAAGCCCGTTTATTCGTGATCTGATTGGCTGCTCTTCAAGATGTAATATGATTGGCTGAGATTGATATACATAGCGCCAATATTTTAATTAACTAAAAATAATTAGATTGAAAAGTAAAGTAATTTAAAAATGAAAAGTTACTTTAGTTTTTTCTTTAAATATAGCAAAATTTAAAATGGTTTTGTATTTACGAGTAATTGATCGACAAAGTAGTGTGGTGTGGCATATAATAGGTTAGCGCGCATCTACATACATCAGTCTGCATAAATATATACAAAAAAAAAACAAACCACCGTAAACCGTTTAGTTTTTTTGACGATAAAATTTTAATTTAGACTGATGTTAAGAGCACGCGAAGCGCGCAATACTAATCTAGTATTTAAAGGATTTGAAACAATAGGTTTAAATAACAATAAATTTGTTTTTTTTTCATCCCTCCTGATTAGCTGTGCGAATTTCAACTGCACTCCCTCATCGGTAGATGATGAAAAATAGAATACGCACCACGGGAACAAGTTAAGAAGGCTTAGATCACCAGGTTCTCGTTCCTCAGCTTCGCCTCAGGCGGAATATCCTGATGATCTAGGTCTTAATTCTTAATTCTTGTTCCCTAAGTACGTAATATAATATTACTTTTAATATTTGATTTTTATCATCTAAATCTATATTGACACTGTTTCTTCACGCGATAGATGTATTGCAACTGCAAGTTTTTTATTGTATGGTAATCATAAAAAGTTATTTTAGACAACTCATAAATATGAATAATTTAAATATTTAATACATAGTCGTGGCTCGTGGCTCTTTATTTTATCTTATTCCTCTCTATTCCTTTTCCCCCATTCTTCTGCCATTTATGTGGAACGGCTTTTACAGTTCTTTGACAAGCCAACGTTGCTATATATTTAGTGGCGGTTATTGTCGAAGCATTTTAGAACAACTCCAATACAAAAGTTATTTATTATACAAAGCAAAAAAAGTAAATTTTTTGCGTTTGCATAATAAAAAATGTTTTAATGCGTTGTAAAAAAAAATATATTAAGAAAAAATAATCTTGTATTATTCGCCTAACACGCATACTCATAGCATTAAATAAATTTGAAAAATATTCGCATCATATTGTCAATTTGTAATATCCTAAATTTTTCAATTTTTATTTTCTTTTATAGGACCTCCAGCAAAGAATAGTAGTAGTCCAAACATCAACAAATTACTAAATTTAAACTCAACCACGATGTACAATTTACTTGGCGATAATCGGATTTCAACATTAAATTCGCTTCTTAACGTCAACAAAATCGATATTAATAGGGCTTGCTGTAAACAATAATCGACTTCTCACATGGGCTTGTTTAAAAGGTGATCTAGTCAAATTGCTGCTAAATAACGGCGCTGATCCCAACATAAGTAATAGTTTTTATGAATCGACATTCGAAAATGCTATACTTAGTAATTGCACTCATATAACCGATATGCTCGTTGAGTTTAAATACCAATCCAAAGAGTTGAAATTAAAAAAATTTTTTAAAAACGATTACGATCGGAATACAGCGCTTCACTTGGCTGTTAAGTATCGCGAATACAATAATGTTCGAGATCTGCTACTTTTTGGTGCAAGATCAGATGTAATTAATTCAGAAGGTAAAACAGCTATTGATATAGCTATTGAAAATAACGATGTCAAAAGTATTGGGATGATGTTGGTTTTTGGTGCTGATGTTTCTGAAATTGAAGGGAAAATAGATGCAAATGAGGATTGCTGGGAGATTGATGATTTGTTATTACAATTTAATGATAAGAAGACAATTTTTGATATGTTTAAATATTCGGATGATTTTACAGACGAGTCTTTAAAGTATGAAATAAAGAATAAAAACGAATTAAATCGAATGAAGAACTTTAACATTCCACGCAGTGAGAACTGTTTTGATTTTTTGCTTGCTAATAGGCGTAAACTTGCAAAAATCGGTACCAAGTGGACCGTAACTGAGATGTTAAGTTTTTTTCATAAATATCTTTTTAAAATTTTTCCTATTTATTCTGATTGGCTGTGGAAAAATATACATTTGAGTATCATTTATAGTCCGTTGTATGATAGAGCCACTGACAGTTTGGTTTATATTGTTGATTCTAAACTACCACTTTTGGTAATTGAGAATATCATGGTTTATTTAAATTATGCAGATATGAAAAATTTAATTAAAATTTTTAATGAAGTAAAAAAAACGTAATTTCATAAAAATTTGTCATATATTAAAATTTTTAAAAATCTGTAAGTGATAAGTAAAATAAAATAAAAAATAATATTCTTATTCCAATTACTATTAGAAGTAGTCGCATTTGAGTTTATCAAATTGACGAGTTGTAAAAAAAAGAAAATAATTTTTTCCATAGAACAAAAGGTGTTATATCAAAAGAATCAATGATTAGACCATTATAATATCACCTTAGTATATATTATAACCAATACTATCTTAAAATATTAGATAAAACAATTTTAATTCAGAAATTTTCGATGAAAGTTGTTATCTGAAATAATACGTTTATTACTATTATTTTAAACTAGTTTCCTAGAATATTTTTTTTTCTTATAAATTAAACTTTTTTTTATTATTATAAATATATTTCTAATAATTTTTAAGTAATCAGTACCTCCATATTTACTATTTGTAATAAACAGATTTCTTTTTGTGAAAATAAATAATTCCAATAAAAAAATTAAAGTAGCAACAAGCACTTTTTCTTTTTTTCTAATCTTCATCCTGCATTATTTTATACAATTATTAAAAACAAAAAGAAACTAGAAATTACGTAACTGAAATGCATGTTACTATTAATTTTAAATCTACTGCTTAAACAAAAAGTTGTTATTTTCTCTCTGTAGCAAGACAAACTCTAAAGATCAAATGGATCAGTTGTTTGTATGGGAACAGCGTAAGGAGGTGCTTAAGTTTCCTATGTTATTTTATAAAAATAAAATTTTTTTTAACTTAATGAAAAAATTTCTGTATACTATTTCTGAGTTTATTACAAATAAAATAAGAAAGCATTGATTATAAAACTACTTCTAAAATTTTCTCTGCCTCTCATGATTAAAACAATAGAATAAAAAGTTTGATCTTTAGATAAGTCAAGGTTACAGCTATGTAGCTTATCATCTGCTTCTAAAGGTCAAAATTCTTATCTTATATTATAAAAATTTTTTATTATAAGCGGACTAAAAGAAGACACAAAAAATATAGGGCCTACATTTTATTATTCAATACTAATAATATTATTTAATTTCAGTGAGCCCAAATATTTTATTAAATAAAAATTTGACTTGGTATTAAATTTTGAATCAAAAAATTAGTTTCAAATAATAAAAGTTAATCGTATAATTTTTAGTAATCCGAAAAAAAAATTTTTAATTACTTTTATAATATATATTATAAAAAAAATTTTTTAATATTACAAAAGTAATTACATTTGCAGAATAAAAACAATGCATGCATAACGAATTTTACTATTCTGATAATTGTTATGATGATTTAAAAATGTGTTATGATGAATAAAAAAAATATCCATTTTCAAAGTTTACGCATTAATTTAACATCTTCGCGCGTTTGCAAGTTATATTATCTAGGCCGATGATTATCTATAAATCTCGATAATAAAATTTCTCAGCACCACCGAATAAAACATAAAATTATACGTATCTATTTACTGAGTGAGTAAAACATTCTATCTGATACGTTATACTATTATCATAGTAAAAGTTTATCACTTTATATTAATCTAAGTGTTTTCGTTAAAATCATCCTCTACGATCTATATAAATATAATATTTAATTAATAGATACATAAATAAATTTTACAATATTTTTTAATTAATTATGATTATTAATATTTTATACGAATAAAAAAATGCGTCCTTTTCAATTTAAGAAAAATATTGTTAATAATAAATAGGGAAAAGTCCGAATGTGGGGTACTACAAGAAAAGTGATTTTCTTTTGTTTGTAACTTTTTTAATTTTTAATATTCTCATTCAGGACAAAAAAAGGCCTTAAAGGAATACCTTTTAGTTATAAAATCCATTTTGTCCCGATTAGCTAAATGCAATGATTTTTATTTAAATTTGAATGTCGTAAAAACGCTGTTTTTACTAGTATAACTCCGCCTACGAACATCAATTACCAGACCTAAATGTTTATCACATTTTTAAACTAGAAACTTTAACGAAAAATCTGAATACCCGCCGATTTTTTTCGAAACAATAGTTTTTAAGATATAGCGTATAGCTAAAATATCTGAGCTAGCTCTTTTAATCGTAGTCTCATTTTGAAAAAAGCTAAGGGCTTATATAGCCACTCAAATTAAAGTTACTGAATCAAGCTTTCATTTAATCTATGTCGCGTTAAAAAAGGCTGATTGTATCCAAAGTTACAAAGGGTTGAAATTTCGTGATTTTTGCATGTTAAAAGTCATATAGCAGTTGCTTATCTCTAAAACTGATTTCTGATATAGCCCCGAAAAAACACATTACTTTAAATGTACATATCTCCAAAAGGAATAAAGCCAGGGAAACCGTTGGGAGCGTAAAATATCCGTTAGAAGTTGTATTTTAAGATTATCTATGGTGCTGAACTTAAATGCTCTGCTCTGTTTAAAAATTATAGCTTACGTTTGCGACTCTCACTTACAGTTGAAAAAAAAAAAAAAAATTAAGAATGTCGTTTAAAAATCGAGAATAGCAACAAATAAGCCAATTTTAAGGTAATTACTTTATACGTTCATTCTGTTAATTTTTTTCACATTCTTTTCATTAAAAATCCTGTGGAAGAGTATTTTGATTTTATAAAAGTTCAATTTATGTTTTTTTTAGTGTTACTGTTATTACATTTTAAAAATTATTATTTTATTTCAGTAAGAACGAAACCAGAAATTTATCAATTGTTTAAAGATCAATTTAAAAAACTTTTATCGTTTATGAATCTTTATTAGCTGATTTTCATCACATACAAAACTTTATCAGCTGATGAAAACATATATAATAATGCGGCATTTTTCTATTCATTAAAGATAATTCCAGCTGAACAACTTCAGTTACATCTCTAGTCTGCATCTAATAAAGAAAAGAGAATTGGAGTACATTTAAATTACCAAGAATTATAAAGTTCATAAAAGTATTAAAAAATACTAATGCGGAATTGTTAGAAAAAAGAACGATCGACTTAGTTTTTTAAATTTTAAATTTCGATTTTAAATTTAAATTTCAATTCGTTCGAAGAAATTAAAATTATGATTGGATGTTAAATGTAACTTTATGATCGCATTTTCGTGAGTTATATAAAGTTCTTGCGCTGTGTAAAAAAAAAATACTTTTCAAAATTTAACATCGTGCATGAATATTGTTTTGTGTACACCTTTATAATGAATATAAAAAATAATTATGACAATCCGGATCCCAGACTCAAAGCTAACTTATTGAATCAATTGTTTTTTTTGTAAGTTTCAAAAATTATTCATTAATTAAAACTAACTTAAATAATTTTTCGTTCTATTATTAATCATTAAAAAAAAATGTATTTCAAACAATTTTGATTTGTCTACTTTTTAACCAAATTTTTTAAAAAATGTAAAATATTATATATATATATATATATATATATTTGTTTTGTAAGTAAATAAATTTTAAATATTATCAGACAGAAATTTAGATATAACATAAATTATTTTTCTTTTTTAGATGGATTATTCCTATTTTTTCACATGAAAGAAAAAATGAATTGACGCAAAAAAATATTCCAAATGTTCATCCCAAAGATGCCAGTAAATCACTTGGTGACAATTTAGAAAGGTCATAGCAACATTTATATTTTGATATCTATAAAATTGATTTATTTATTTATGTTTTATTTTATTACAGACATTGGAAAAGAGAATTAAAGAAAGCAAAATTATTCCAAAGAAAACCAAGTTTCCAAAAAGCCATAATAGCTACAATAGGAGGTGCCTTTATGCAATTAGGCATTTATACAATTTTATTGCATGTCTTAGTAAAGTTCGTAGCAATAATATTTTAATTCCAAAAATCTAAAAATTCGTTATTTAATTTTTTAATTTTATAATTTTAGACCGATAAAAATTGTGATTTTGGGTTTTCTAATTGGCCACTTTGCTTCAAATGCAAAATCAACATCAAACAGCGCTTACTTATACGCCACTATTATCATAATAATGACTTTACTTGAATCCGCTTTATTTATTCATACATTGTATCAAGCTCGTCAAGTTGGCATGAGATTAAGAATAGCAGCATCTACATTAATTTTCAGAAAAGTATACGTAACCCCCCACTAAACAATGAAATATTTTTTTTTAAATATTATACAATTATTTGTAGATATTACGCTTATCTTGTGGATCGGTAAATCAAGCATCCGGAGGATTTGTCATAAATTTGTTATCAAATGATGTTGGAAGATTTGATAATTTATTTGATTTTCTTCATTATTTGTGGGTAATGCCTATTCAAGTTATTGTGATTTCATGTATCATGTGGAACCAAATGGGATCATCGTCATTGATTGGAATAGGAGCATTACTATTGCAAAATGTTCCGATGCAAGGTGAGATATAGATATTTTGATTAATTTGAAATTTTTAATAACAGCAGATTTTTTAGTTTATTTTAGTAAACTCGTCCACAGCTTACGTAAAAAAGTAACTGAAAAAACAGATCGAAGAGTTCATTTGATGAATGAAATTATTAATGGTA
>JAPYZE010005790.1:0-10497 GCA_030522805.1 Leptomastidea abnormis | reverse complement strand
AAAGTCGTCGGAGCTTTTATCTTGTTTTCCTATTTCCTTGTTTTATTCTATTTGTTTTGTCGAATATGGTTGGGCGTTGGGTTACACGAAGATAGACGAGATTTTTAACCTCGGAAAATGCCAATGGGAAAAATCTGTTGTTATTTGCTTGGGGAAAAAAGTACTCATACTACTGGTAGTTTTAGATTTTTATCGAAAGATAATAGTAAGAAATATTTGATTCTACGATTGTATATATCAATAGGTATATATCTCTATGCGAGCACTTAGTTTTTTATTCTTAATGGAAATGGCGAATTAGGTTTATTTATCTCAAATGTACCTACAAACGAAAAATGTAATAACGGGTAATAGACAATTTTTTTTTCTTTACTGTCATCGTAAAAATTACGTGACTTTGAATAAAACAAAAAAAATAATGTTATTTAGTCTTGAAATTATCGAAAATGTAGATTTATTTTGATACCAATTTTAATGTACGTTATGATTTCCTACATATATTTGCCGAATATTTTTTTTAAATCCATGCATTATAAGAAGATATACCAACAAACTTCCAATAAATAAAAAAAAAACAAATTTGAGTCTCATGACTTGATACAACAAAATAACGATAAACACAAATATTAATTACAAACAATAAAAATATAAACCGTGACAATATCACAACACGTAAACGTAAATAAATTTACGAACATTTAATATCTTAAATTAACCCTTACAATAATAACCCATAAACATTAAAATATCATAATTGACATACACACAATATAATTCATTTTAAAATCCCTCCCCCCCTCCTAAAAGAAATCTTTTAATTCCCCCAAAAATAAGAACACTGCAATATCACAACAGCAAGAAAAATGAAGACTCAGAGCAAATTTCGTAGTACACATCGAGCCACTTGTTAGCGCGTTAAAGCCGTCGCAAAGAAAAACAACTCGGGCACAAACAGGGGCCCACTCATCGAGCCATCAAGATTTCAGCTCAAAAGTGGGCTTTACAAGTACAATATATAGCCCCGAGACTCGAAGTAGTAGTTCGCACACATCGCACGTACATGTGCGTCAGCACAAACTTACTCTTTCCACACATACAAAAACACACACTTATATACCTATATATATATTCGTACACAGATTTACTCACAACGAGTATATATAAAAAATATACACACACATACACGTATACGTATACATCTATTATAGCACACTCAAACAAACAAAAAAAAAAGCTCACACACACACACATACATATACACACTAAGAGCCCTCCTCAAGACCTCGTTTCCGCGATAACGCGTAGCTCGCTTGTCTGCACGTCCGCCCTACAACTACATACACATATACGCGCTTACATTTTTGTTTTTTTCTTTCTCTCTCATCCACATTTATTATACGACTTTCTCTAGACTATAACGAGAAGGGGATAAAAGATTTATATAGGAAAAGCTAAAAGAAAAGCCATTGCGAATAAGTCTCCTATATAATATGTACAGAGAGAGAGAGAGAGAGAGAGAGATATGAAGACGAGGCGCGGTATGTATGGTATGTACTATATAGAGACGCATATAGAAGGAGTGGGTAGCCGATCCCACACGCGGATACACACTATATATAATATCGACCTTGCGAGCGCGACCGCACCCCGACCAGCCTATAGTACTCCTTCCCTATAACTCATCCCTCCTTTTTCTTCTTCTTCTTCTTCTTTCTCTCTTTCTCATCTAGACCCCTTATATACACTCGTCCAAGTAGTATATAGGTATCGACCGGATGAGAGAAAGAGAGAGAGAGAATGGGATGCGCGCAAATATAGAGCCGGCAATCGATAAGCGAGCGAGCGCGCGCGCGCTCCTCCACAACTACTATACTACTACTCCCGAAGCCGTGACTATACCTATATATATTTCTGTAATATCCGCGAGAAGCTACTATATATTATACACATACTGTACTGTACTATACTGTACATATACATATACACTCTCGAGTCAAGCGCACCTATCTCTCTATTTTCTTTTTTTTTTCTTTTTTTTTTCATTCCTTCCTGTACGTATAGCCAAGCTTGTCACGGTGTATTCGACGTGTGTCTGGCCCCGTTGTTATTACGTTTCCGCGAATAAACTTGCTTTCCGGGAATTTAACGGCAATATAGCGAGGCTTCCGTGTCTTCGATTTGTACCGTGGATATATATTACGCGAACGAAATTGACCGCGTGTGTGTATACCGCCACCGCCGTTGCCGGCTCATAGACGGATATTACTACTTGCTCCAATTTTTTGAAATTATTTTTTATGCTCATCCTTGTTGGTCTTGCTATTTTATTTATTTATGTTGCTTGTTTGTTATTGGAAGGATTAATGTTTTCTGATTTTATTGGTTTTTTTTTTTTTTAATTATGGGAAATTACTAGATTGTTGTATTATACTATGTGTTATATTGTACTACATTGTGTTTTTTATTTTTTTTTTCAATTGTGATTTTAAATTAGTGGATACTGTATTGAAGAAGTTATTTGGAAATTGATAATTAATAAGGATTCAATTGGAACTTGTTAATTGGTTTACATTAATTAGTATTTATCGTGAAATTTTGAAATTCGTTTAAAATTTTCGAGCAATTAGATTATTAATTTCAAAGGAATTCATAAAAGAATAATTTATTTATAGTACATTAAAAGATACTTTTTTAAGACTTTTTTTTTCTTCATTACTAATCAAAGTAAAGTAAATTAAAATGTCAATTGCCATGAAAATTTTGTTAGTAATTAGGACATCTATTTTATATCAAGTTAATTAGTGAAAATCGTTAAAAGTTAATTGCAATAATTGACTAAAAATAAATACCCTATAATCAAGTTGTTTTTTTTTTTAACCAAAAAACAAATCGAAGTTTTACAATTTATTCACGTTAAAGATTATTTTTGGAAGAAATGCAATTTTTTTTTTTTTTTCAAACTGTCTTGATACTTTTAACATGAAGAAAGAAAAGTATGTTTGTAATATATAAGAGAAAGTTTTTAAAGTATTTCACTAAGTTGCGCCAAGATAGTTTCTTGAAGACTTATACAGTATAAGAAACTTTAAATTTTCTGAGTATTGAGTTTTATGCAGTTATATACATACTTTCTTGCAACTTGAGTATACATTTCTACACTGCTTGAAAAAGACTTTTGACTTCGAATTGAACATGTAACGTCTATTGATTTTAGTATGTCAAATTTTTACTTGAACAAATAACTTTTTGATGAAGAAAAAAAATAATAATAATAATGACAAAAATTTATCGTGTCATTTAAGTTTTAAATTTCATATATAGAAATATAATAATTGCTTATTCATTTCACGCGATCAAATTGTATTTCTCGTATTTAAAACATTTATGAATTATGTAGATTCAGTTTCAAGATTAAATTTCTGTTCTTTCACCATCAATCACAATGAAAGAAGAAAATTAAAGAGAAATAAGGTTTTAAAAGCAGTTTATGGAATAAATTCAAGAAACGCGTATAGGTATATATGTATATTAACACATAAAAAAAAGAAGTGTATCATTAAAGAAGATGTCACACATCGATAAAAATATATTATACTCGCAAAGAACAACTGTCCTAAATAAAGATTTTAAATATTTAACGTAATTTACATACTCAAAGGTGGTTTATATAGATATATCAATAGACATATAATTTTATCAAACATAGATAATTACTAGCGAGACCAAATCGATTATATATATATGAAGGCATTGATTATAAATAATTAAGTAAGCACTTCATGATAAATAATGACACACTTTTCTCGGAAACACTTTTCATTTTCTTCTATTGAAATATTAAAAAAAAAAAAGAAAGAAAGAAAACACATGAAATACATACACGCGCTTCATCATCGTTACATCGCTTCAAAAACCATTAAAAACATATTCGAAAACAATCAAAAACCCATTCCGACCAACATTATATACTTAAAAAAAAAAAATATCGAGAAAACTTTCTAGTTCGTATATACAAATACCCAGCAATCGTAATCGCCAACAGTTCGTTTTTTTTCCAGTTCGCAACTTCGCGTTTAATATCTCTTCTCTTGCCACGACCTGCATTATCTCGATTTTTCATTCCTTTCTACAAGCTTCAATCAACGACGGGACCAGAGAGTGTATATATATCTAGGTCATATTTATCCTTGCGGAAGCGCATAATGAGAGGTATATACCCACGAAGCATAGCTGCTTTATAGCTGGTCTATACAGCTATACTTCAGAGGGTAACTCTGTTTCTTCTCTCTCTCCTTCTCTTTCTCTCTCTCTTTAAGATTTCGCGGGTGATCGACGATATTGGGATTTCGCGGTTATGGCGTTGAGATTGATTGGTGACCCACGATCCTTATCACAATGATATCGTGAGCCAACCCCTAAGGCCATATCTGATCACACGACCGTTACACTATTATTATTTTGGGAATTACTTCCTCACCTAGCCGTATTTTTATTTTTTTTTAGTCAATTTGATTTTAATTGAGAGTCCATTATTTATCCTTAGCGAATCGTCATCAATAATCTGACGATTATAATATGTGATTCTCACTTGTTTTCACAATGCAAGAATCTATCCAAATATCATCACTAGCAGTGAAAAAAATTGATACCAACATTTGCTACATCATTTATCTTCTTTTTTTCTCTTTTAATCATGCTGTTTGTATATGTAATATCTTCAGCAAGTAATCCTTGATACTATTCTCAGCCAATTACTGTTCTGTAAAGGCATCCCAAAAATTAGCACAGCATCGTAATTCTGTAGGATCTCAATTATCTTCAGACTTTCTCATTTCTTTTTTTTTTTTAAGCGATGCTCGAGAACCTGCAGTTGTCGGTAGAGATCTGGCATCGTTAACCAACAACTCAGTCAACAACTACAAGCTTCAAGCCCACCTTTACTAGTCACCAATCCTCGTAAGGAAACCAAGATAGTTAACGCTCGTTGTCTCACCACAAAGGTGACGAGAAATTATACGGCTTGCGGTTTCTATACATATAGTCTATATAATCTAACTCTGGTACCAGTACATGTACATAGCACTAGGCAGTTAGCCAGCTAGGAATGTGTCTCTTGTATAACAAGGATACCTCAAGACTATCTATAACGAAATGTTAAAATTGAAAAAGCGAAAGGTTAAGGTAAAAGTGCATTTTGGATTTGATTAACGAATTAAATACGATCATCACATATACGGTGATTTGGCGAACGCACATACGAGCGAGCTATTATGTTAGATTTTAACGCAAAGATTTGCGGAAACGGTGCCCTGAGGCTGATACTCTGATCGCTTAATAGCAGATCGAATGAAAAAAAAAAGTAAAAAAAAAAAAATATTCATTTGTTAAAGTTAAAAGTGATGCCTGGTAGTCGCGTTTGGACTCTTTCCCATTATCATCGTTGGTATATATATATATAATTAATATATATACTGGGTTACAAAAGGGGGGGGGATAAATAGGAGGAAGATAGAGAGCTGTGATCACAATTGCGCATTAAAGCGTTATACAGCACACAATATTGCTTTTTTTTTAAAAAAAAATATTTATATATAAATATTTATATGTATAATATATAGATGTAGATAATATATAAATGTAGATGTATATAGTTTTTTTTTTTTTTTTGGACACATGAGATATGTTTTGGCATGCATATTCATATTTCATGTATTATATTAATAATATTTGTGGCTATCGCAGTTGGAAAGTGTTTAGTTATGATATTTTCTTTTTTTTTTTTACTGATCGCGTGTTTGTTTTATTTTTATATGAAATAGAGTACAATAACACTTGGATTTGATGAAAAACTGTATATTGAGTGCCAGAGAGTTGAGAAAAAAATGAATTTGATTTAACATGCATGACATTTTTTTCTTGTTACTTTTTCTTTTTTCTACATCCAAGAATCGTAGTATGTACATTTACAGCAATATAATATATGCTTGTGAACTGACCCGACTTTTATTTACACCACTGTATCTCTGGCTTTGTGAAAATTTATATTGTAACGTATGCAACTGTAAGATAACTAGCTTGTCTATGACACATAGTCTATTCATAACATTTTCTTTTTTTTCTTTCTACTATATATACAATCGCGAATACAATTAACGCTCATTTGACACTAATATAAAAAAAGAAAAATCAATGCATAAGCTTTTAAAACTATTTGCAAATTTTATGAAATATTATACAGTTCTATTTTGTTCTCTATTAGTTGACTGAAATATTTGTAATAAATCTAATGGAATAAATAATTCAACTACATTTGACATATGCAAAGTGTTATTGTACTCTGATTCTCTTTTATTTTTCCAATGAAACTAAAAAAAAAAAATAAAATATGAAAAAGGAAATTGAAAATAAAAATAAATAAAAATGAAAATACAATTATTTTCCAACTACGTTCGATGCAGCCTAAACATATTTTATGAAAATAAAAAAAAAAAGGATGATGATATAGATTATATAAAGATTATAAGTTTATAATATATATACAAGAAGGAAAACAATTGCGTAGTATACACCACCTAGAAATAAAGCAGACATATAAAATACGTTACAATAGCAAGAGGGTCATATAGAATGAAAAAAAAAAAAATAGGAACGATAGTAACAAGTACTCAGTAATAGAAAAAGGAGTTTGAAAAAAAAAAAGAAAAAGAAATCGAAAGAGAGGATAATGAGTTGAGGTCAGAGACAGAAAGAAGTAGATCAAAGAGAACAGGTAGGTAGGTATAGGTATATATATAAAGAGGTCAGACAGGAATTATACATATACTATATAATTGGTTAAATTTGATGGCTCTATATATTAAATAAAAAAAAAATATCAGAATATTATAATCTACACATCGTTGTCTTATTGCGAACACCGTATATATTTAAGATGGATCTATATAAGATGGGTATTATATAAATCTAGTGCTATACTCGTTATAACATATATTGTGCATCGATGTATGTGTATATTTATGTATGTATGTATGTATGTATGTATGTATGTATGTATGTATAAATGTATAAATGTATTAATGTATAAATGTACCTAAGCTCTATAGAAGCGACTCTACAAAAGAAGAAAAAAAAAACAGTTATACATTGTATGTATCGATCACATGTGAGTGGCCGGGACTCTATCCAGTTATGTGCGGTTCGCTATACGTTCACTCTCTCTCTCTCATTTGGGTCTTTAGATGCTAATATATATCTGTATATGCAAAGGGTAATCATTACGTTTTAACCTGACTGCTAACGCGAAAAGCCAGTGTAGCCTAGTTTTACTCTCCCTTATACGTGTATATGTATATACTGTATCCAATATGTATAAATAAGTGTATGTGTGTTGCGAGTAACGATGAGCTTTTTGTAAATGTGTGTATAGATGTGGTATAGTGGTACGGTCGATTTCTATCGTGTGTGGGAGTATTTGGAGTTCGTTGTGTAGTTTTGTATGTCAAGCCGGATGGGTGGGTTTTGTAGTTATACCTCGAGAGAGAGAGAGAGAGAGAGAGAGAATGAGAATGAGAGTTAGAGAGAGAGAGGTCGGGTGTGCTTATTGCCTTTAAGGATATATGTATGTATGTATGTATATACGATTCAGAACGAGAAAGACTGGTTATTAGCGTGACTAGTAAGACTGATGAGATTTTAAGCTTTTTATACTTTTTTGAGTTATGTATGTGGGAGGTATATATTTTTTTTATAATATGTTTGATGGATTTTGATATTAACTATACTCTTTTTCTTTTTTTTTATTATTTGATATTATAAAAGATTTTTTTAAAAAAAAATATTTTATTTTAACTTTTTTTCTTTTTTTTGAAAGGTTTGTACTACAATAATTTATGGATGTGCTTTATGAAAGTTAAAGTAAAAAAGAATGTAACTTATATTTTATTTGAACTCGATTGTAAGTTGTACTTTATATAGTAAACTTTGTATTTGTCGAATGTAGTTATTTTTAACTTACTGCGTTAGTAACTTAGATTCATTAAAAAAACTTTTAAATCCATAAAATTGTTAAACTCATTTAAAAAAAAAGGAAAAAAAATAATACTCTGTTCAAAAAACATAAAATTTTTTTTTTCAAAGGTTAATTAAGAGAGTAAGCTTTTGGTAAACAAGCTTTAAAGCTTCAAATTTCAAATGCAATTTCCTCTGTCACTTATTGAAATTACCGTAGTGTCATATCCTGAAAGTACAGAAGTTCTACACAGCACCAACAACATTGTAACCTCGTAAACAATAGCACACATACACCGACCTCTTTCTCTTCAACTATATAACCAGAGGAAAACAAGAGAAGATACCTAACTATAACACTATGCTCATAACAACCAACAGTAAGCAACATAGTTTCCGATTACCAGAGAGTATCGGTGCGACAAATCATAAATTTTCTCAACCGAGGCCACACGATATACATATATTTTTTATCCAGTTATTTAATTAGTACCGCGGAAATTTAATCCGTCGCTTTTCACGTTGAAACGCGCTTAAAAATATATATATCTACCTCGACAAGGCTTTTATTTTTTATTTTTTTTTTTTTACTTCCTACTTTCCGGTGGGAGTTGACTTTTTAATTGGCACTTTAATTGGAAAAAATGGGCTATTCGCGAGACATGACGTCACACGCTTGAACTTTTTTTTTTATGCAGCACTCACTTGATTACAAAGTGATTCTATTCATATCTGTTCTATTTGATTTATATTTAACAATTTAATTTCATGACTCTCTTTTTTTTTCTTCTTTGTATCAAATATTTTTGACGATTAATCAGTAAATTTTCAAACGCGATTGATGTTTTATATATTGAAAATTAATCAAAATTAAATATATAAATAAATGCAAATAAATAAGTTAATTTAAAAATAACGAATTTTTTTGTGTTCCAACAAGTAACCTCTTTTTTACAAAAAAAAAGTAGGTTACTAAATAATTCACGTTAATCGACTTGTTTGCTAGTTTTATCATTAAAAGTTTAATTCATGATTAACCGAATTTCTTCATGCTAAATACATTTTATTTATAAAACAACTAAATACTGATGTAATTTTCACTGTATCCAATTATCAATTCTCGACCTAACTACAAGCTCAAAATCTAGCGAAGCAAAACCGACTTTTAAACACCGATAATATATTCCATCAGTCAAAGCTAATTACAAATTCAACAAATTACAAATTCAAATTTACAAAAATGCGTGAATTTAGCAAACTCCAAGTTCAATATCAAAAACGTAAAAACAGCTTAAGAAAATAAGACGACGTGAGTACGATGTAAAAGTTGGTAAATTCTTTAAGCGTGGGTGAGCGAAAAAGAGCAGAAGCTCGCTTGCTCGGCACCGACGACATTTATCGCAAACAGATTTTACGATGTTGTAAACATACGAGTATATAGTAGTACCCGAACAACCGACCGACCGACCGGCTGACGATGACGTCGATCGACCTTTTGCGTTTGCGCAGTGCAAGCAATGGCTTGCTTTCGTGCTACTGTCTCAACTACCTGTCTTCCATCGAACCTATACTTGTAAAGGCTATAAAAGAAAAGGGAAAATCGAAGAAAATGGAGAATGAAAGAGAGAAAGAAAAAAGCTAGCTTGTACTGAAAGTAAAGGTAGATAAAGCAAAAAAAGCTTTAAGATTTCCTATAAAGGTTGATATTCTTTGAATTTTTTGGGGGTTTCGTCTGAGGCATATTGTAAAAACTCGTACGTGTGTTTGTATGTGTTTAAAAGTTGAATTGTCAGCTGTGTCTGTTATAGAATTTTTTATTCATTGGCTGTATCATTATTACGTTTACGGAATTCTAACTATGCAACTGTATGTAAGGGTAGTTTTTACAAGTTGTGATTTATTTAAACAAAATTTTTGTACATATACAAAAATTAAAAATGTTTCGAAGATATTTATTAATTTTTAATTTTCTATTTTGAATTTTTACTCGTTTGTTAAATGCAAATGTTACAAATTCTTTTATCGAGGCTTATTGAACGTTAATTGACTAGATCTATTTTTAAAAAAAAAATTAAAAATAAAATTTTTACATAATTATAATTTTTTGCAAATAAATAAAAAGAGGACCCAAAATTTGCTTTATATTTTTACATAATTATAATTTTTTGCAAATAAATAAAAAGAGGACCCAAAATTTGCTTTATATGCTTTATTACAAAGTCTTTTTGACACTCTCTTGAGCGCATTTCGACATGTAAATGCTCACGCAATGGCTCAATCGACTAACACCAGGAATCGAACCCACGACTGATGGATTCTAAAACCATCGTTTCACCGACTAAGCCATTCAAAGCCTTTATAATCATACAAACCCCAGCTTTAATTAAATCAAATATAATCACAACTTGTAAGATTACCAAAACTTAAATATTCTCATTAATCGCGACACGTACTCTAACTATGAAACAAGATGAAAATCTAATAGTACGA
>JAPYZE010005788.1:0-17021 GCA_030522805.1 Leptomastidea abnormis | reverse complement strand
CATGATAGCAATCAGTCTACGCCGCGCGTGCAGTTAAAAATTCCGCGCTACCACAATTTTTTCTCAAGGATAAATAAATCGCAGCGCCATCACACACACAAATGCATACATACATACACATACACAGAGAAAAGTTTATTAGCAGGCGTTAAGGCAACTGCGCGTGCCCCTTTTATATATTGCAAACGCGACACATCACACACACACACACACACACACACACACACATACACACACGTACACAAGTGAGAGACATATCGGCCAATCTGTCCGCAAACAATTGCATCAGCTTATTTGAATCAAAGTATACATACAGACATATAGACGCGCGTGAGTTAACTGACAAATCTTCGACTACGATAAAATATATGAACTGTAAAGAAAAGTATTTTTTTCCTTTTTTTTTTTTTTTTAAGCGAAGTAATTTTTAAACAATTTTCCAAACGAGCTGCATTGAATAAACGACGATTGAAGGCTTTACAGTTTTTAGAGTTGCACTTTACGGTCATCCCTTGTTTGTGGCAAGGCTAAAGGTTTTATAATGTATTTATACACGCAAGCAAGCGTGTGATGACTTTGAGTGGGATTTTAACGAGGAAAGCTTTTGATACCTATATACTCGACCGCTCTTTTGACGATCGCTTAGTTTTGAATTTGAGATTCAAATTTATTTTTCAATTGGATAATATCTAAATTTGGAATGTTGGATCACTAATTATAAAAATTTATTTCTTTATAAATGGATAAGTAAAAATGATAATAACAATATGTTATAAATATTATTTCATTTTTTTTTTATTAGTAAATCAAGCTAGAAAAAAAAATAATGAAAGACATTGCAATTCAATATATGTCATAAAGGCGTAGCTGAGTGATGAGACAATAACTCATATGAATTGAAACATCAAATTGATTTATTAATTCCGATACTTCTTAAATAGATGACTCATCGATATAATCTTAGATTTTATTGTGTGCGCAATTTTTTTTTTTTTTTTTGTCTTTTCTTTTTCTACAAAAATATTTGTCACGTCAATAATAAATCCACTTTGATTATACGTTATAAAGTTATAATGTACCTTTATTATCACATAATAATAATAATTGTAGTAGGTATGAAAAACATTATGTAAGTTATTGCACTCGTTATACACAGAAAATGATTTATTTCATTGATAATATTTATTAAATAATTGCATGAATATATTAAACAGTATAATAATTTACAAAAGCGATTATTTTTAAAGCATCAAAAAAAAAAAATATCAATCCTTTTTCGAAATCTATAGATAAATAAAAAATTTTTAATCAGTTTTATACGACCTACCTCAATTTTAACAAGAAGAGAAATTTCATAACATAACCATTAACCCATACCCTGAACTTAATTGACGATCCAGTTTATAAATATTTTAGCATATAAACTAGAAAATTTTAAAGTCAAAGTCGAGTGTGTCGGAAGCCTTACGCAAATATAGAAACTAAGAAAGTTAATAGGGTATTACGTATATATATTGGGTATATGTATGTTGTTATGACCTTATACCCCTGAGAGACCTTGTACATACATAAATATGTAAGTCTGACAAAAAAAAAAAACTTACAGTTATTCCCTACTGTTTTAGATAACTATTTTGGAAAGAGGAGGAGGGGAAAGACCAAATTTCAATAATACCTTATGGTTATGTATATGAAATTTACACCTAAGAGGGATCGAACATGTGCTATTACATGTGTTACTGCCAACTTGATATATCAGATTGTATTTTGTGTATACATGTGAGGTGTTCTTACATAAGACGAGAAATGTTATGCTTGATGGGTTTCAGTATGTATATGTATATGTAGTGGTATATAATATGTAATATATTTTATGGGCTTTACATTAATAGATATGATTTAATCTTATTAATTGAATACCTTTCATTTTATTATTTTTTTTTTTTAATTCTTTTATTCTTTTATGATACTTAATTTATCAGTACTTTTTCTTTATTGGATAAATTAATTATATATTAAAGGTATATACGTAATCATACAAATATAGAATATTTTTTTCTTTTCTTAAAGTAAGAAATGAATTCGAACATGTTTATCTGTGGAATGAATTCTTTTTTATTCATTGCACGATAAAAGGCACACACACTGACGCCTGATATTTCTTGACGTAAGACGTAAAACGTTGCATCATAACTGTGCACATAATATTTCCTCGTACAATATTCATTCGATATATAAAAGCAAAAAAATTCCATTTTTTCGGTACATTATAAAGTCAGTTCAAATTTTCCTTTCAAAATCACTTAACAACTCCTGTCAAAAGTTATTTATTTCAACAATATATATACATATTCAGCCACTACCCTAAATCAAATTTTAAATTCGGTAGCCAACATTATCTACTAGATCCCACAGTACAGGAGAATTTCATGTCGCACATAATTCGCAAATTTCATGCATAATCCAAAAGACAATATTATACTACCAAGATAAACCAACGTGCCTTCGCACACAACATCAACTGCATCGTCACATTGAGGAATTCTCCCACGCAGAAAAGCAACATCGTCGTATAGAGTTTTTAGGGTTAGGCCCTAATCGGCATAACCAAGGCGGATAAACGCGGTATGAAAATAAGAAAAAGAAAAAAAAAGATAGAAGGAGGTTTGCGCGTGGAAGCAAGTATATAGAGGCAAAGCGAAATTTTCAATTCATCGATCGTTGCTAAGGTTGTGCAACTTGTATATATAGCAAGAGACTATTCTCTCTTTCTCTTGGGTCCCTATTAAGGGTAGGCCCTTCTTTTGTTTGTTGTTGTTGCTGCTGGGGCTCGCTGGGGTTTTTTTTTTTTTTTTTTTTTAATGCGAGAGAAGGAGAAGAAAAAGGAGGTATACTTCATGGTAAAAAGGATCTCACGGAACGGGCTGTTTCAGGGAACGCCAAGGAACGTCTATACAACAACGACGAACGAACGAACGCTCGCTTTATCTCGCGTCTATACGTTATACTGAAAGAGAGAAAGAGACTTGTACACCAAGTAATTTTCTTGCGCCCACCCCAGAAGACGTTGGAGGCCGTGAAGGCTCTTGTTTTATATATGTGTATAGTTGTGGATCGTTTCTCGCGTCGAGGACAAAGTTCGACTCGTTTCCCGTGACTCTACGACGATCTTTTAAAGATTTTTTTTTCTTTTTTTTTTAATCTTTGTGAACCTTGTGAATGGGAAGGAAGTTATTGTGAGGCAATTATACCGTCTATTTATCTGAGAGAAACGTGACTTTTTTTGTCTTGTTTGAGAGAGTAATTTTGTTTTAAATGACAATTTTATATTATTGATCTATTAGAATGATTAAATAGAATAAAATTTATTTAAAAATTTTTTTTGTATTAAAAATAATTAAATAATAAAAAATAAATAATTTATTCTAATTAATAAAAAATAATTTCAATTTCTCATTGTTAAAAAAATTTTTATATTAGAAGAAAATATAGTAGTTTTAAAATTTTATTCATAACAGCTTTGAATGGCTCAGTGACTTGGGTGTCAGCTTCGTAATCTGAAGGTTGCAGGTTCAATTCCCGGCATCTGTCGACTGAATCGTTGTGCGAGCTATTTGCCGAATTACGCTCAATCGAGTGTCAGAAGGCTTAAAAATATCAACGCTTATCAAAGCCTGACTGAAATGAAAGAAGCAGCCTTTATTTATTTTTTTGCAATTACTAAAATTTTCAGAAAAATTTATTTAATTTAAAAAAAACACGTTTTTTACCTACATAGAGATGCTTTTATTCTTTAATCTAATCTTACGCTATATGTGTATAAGCTGAGAATTTCATAACTAAAATTGGTAATTTATGGCTTTTTATAGAGATACACATGTATACTGTCACAGGAAAATTAATGTATCTAAGAAGAATAGTTCAAACCTGCCTTTACATATGTTTTCATCACAAAAAAATAAAAAGAAATCATTCATTATTTGATTTCTATAAGATGTTCCGTCACGGAATTAAAAATCAATTAAAATCAAACACAATACATCATCATACCATTACGAAAAATATTTATAAACATTAAAATTTAATAAACCATTTTATAAAGAATAATAATTATTAATTTTTATTTACTGTCATATCACCAAAAAAAAAAGAAGAAGCTACAATTTAACAAACAAAAGTGAATACATAAAAGCTTCCACCATCCAAAAAAAAAGAAAATACATTTTTATATATACGAAGTGTTTTAAAATTTATTATGATAATAAGAAGTCATTAAAACGGGATCTTCTCTCGTGTGCAGTATCATTAATTTAAATATGACATATCTCGGATCAAATGGTGTGCTTAATGACACCGATTTTGCTTAATGTATTCCGATTTAACGGTATAGTATATACATATACATATACATATAAAATCATTTTCTTACTCTTCTCTCAAAAGAGATCGCACACAAGTTTGCCAAGGTTAAATTTTGCTCTCCTCTTCACATCTCAGAATATATGTATTTATATATATAGTATCATCCCCTTCTCTCTTCTCATTCGCTAAATTTTATTTTCGAGAATATAAATCGCGATAAGAAACTTTTCGTAGACAGCTGTACTGCCTTATTGCTCGTTTATACTCGCGTGAATATAAGGGTACCATCTACTGTATGTAAGTATGTGTATGTATACATACGCGGCACTTTGGCGTCGAATCAATTAAAGCTCTTGGCATGTATGGGGGACCTGCGGGTACATACATGTATAAAAGTAATACAAACTTCTCTGCTGCTATGGCCATCACTAATATATATCAGTTCTCCAAGTCTCTTTTTTAATGTAACCAAAGACTTCAAGAATCTCCAGTACATATCTTATTTTTTTTATTTTTATTTTTCAAAATGTCATTTATCAATTACATCCCACATCATATACCTTACATTATATATTATATTATATTAGACCAAAATGGAAAATTCAACTTTTCCACAAAGTATATATCCCCGACACATCGTCCATCATCGATTGTCTCCTATATACTCTCAAAAGGAATAATTTTTCTCTCATTCATATGCGCATTAATATCCGTTATTCGATATAAATACAACTTTCTTTCTAGATATACTATACCTATATAACGAGAACACACGGTATAAATAAAAAAAAAGATCATCAGAACCACAGCATAACCGATTTTTCCTCAACTTCATCCATAAATCATCGATCGTGAGCTTGCTTATACTTGTGAGAGTTAAAAAGTTCACGTATGTTTAGATATATATATTAAAAAAAAAAGAATCTGCCTAAAATATTCATCTACTCTCCATAATACAACTACTCTTTCTTTACATATATATGTACAGCACGAAGTTGTCACCGTCGTGGAATTAAAACGAAAAAGCTTTTCCCTTAGCTATATATACATACATATACGGGCGCATAGAAAGAAAGAGATATGAAAAACACTTTAGCCCAATGCTGCTCTATAGAGAGAAAGAGTATAGTATAAGTAGATGGTATACCATAAAGTAAGAGCGAAAACGTGGATCTCTAAGGTTAAAACCACCATACCCATCTTCGAAGGTCATCTCTTGTGAGCTCTCGCTTATTTTTTTTTTCTTTTCTTTTTTTTTTGCGCTCCTATCTCTTTTCTCATTCTATGCACATCTCAAAGAAGGATGGTAAGGGGGGAAAGGTCTTATATAGATCGAAAGGCGTCACTTTCACCTTGGTACTGCCATACTTATGCGCTCTCGAAAATCTGCACTAACCCAGGTCTCCCTCATTCTCTTTCTCTCTCTGTCTTGTAGAAAAAAAAGGGAACTAATGGTATATAAGAAGAAGAGGGCAATATTCGTACATACACATATACATACAAGAGAATTCGTGATAGCAACATATATACAAGTATAGCATACACGCGCATCGTCGTATAATAGTCGTATATATACTCGTACTCTCACTCTCCCTATATCTCTTTAAAACCACACGTCGCTCTCTTTACTCGCGACAGACAATACGTCGTTCCAAGCACAACGAGAGAGAATATACATATACACATATAACCCGTGGGATATATGCACACCACTCGATCTCTGCTATATACATATATATGCAATCAAACTTCATGAGAGAGGGAAAGAAACGTGTATGTATATGTGTGTTTCTCTTTTGCAGATCTTTTTTTTTCTTTTTCTTTTCATTTTCACTCCTCCACCTACTCCTTTTTTTTCTCTTTTAGCTGTCTCTCTATGTATACTTGAGATATCAGTGCTTTGTGAGATTGGCTTCCTTTGTGCCAAGCATGTCTTGACTTCACCGTCGTCCAAAGACGCTGTCCTTTTCGACAAGATTTACATTTTTCAGATAGCTTGGAGATTAAGGATACGTGTAGGTACGTATTTATATGTTTTAAAAAGTTCTTCTCCTCCTTATTCTTTTTATTCTGACAACCGCAGCTCAATATAAGGTTGTACCTTCCTCTACACGATGATATTCCGCGAGTCTGTCCATTTAAAGGCACACACACACGCAATAACAACAACAACAAGCTCTCTCTGGTCATCTTCCAAGCTTATTACATATCGATTGCAAAGAAATTAAAGTCCTTATACAATCTTCCATACATACCTACATACATATAATAAAGGAGGTTTACACAGCAAGGTGATCAAAACCCACGCATGTACAAAAGTCCTTTCTCGCTTATATGAATGTACATACAAACATACATGTAAGTATATACTTATAATACACAACTTGTGCAATCAATTGGAGCCTTAATCAGCCAGACTAAAGCAGCAGCAACTCTCGCCACTATAATCCATTTTTTTTCGCGACTCTCTGTGACTATATAAGTTCGCGAAAAAAGAAAAAGAAAAATTTGCGTGTGCTAAAAAAGAGCAATCGGTATTACACACGTATCGATACCATGAATCGATCGTATTTGGAGGTATGTATAAGGAAAAGTGAAAAAAAAGTAAAGAAAGAATATTTCGAAGCCTTATTCATCGTATGTATTTATGTACATATACCTACATGTATATGTAACAGTTTGCACAATCAGTTTACTTTGTACTACATATGTATAACGTAACAGAGTTCTGAAATTCTCTCTATATATATAGATTACTCTAATTTCTCCAAAACGATTAACCATCGATTTAAGTATTGAAGAAATAAATAAAAAAGAAAAGAGAGCAAGAATTAAGGTTTAAAAAAGAAAGGCACTCATTTTATTTACTCAATTATAGCTACGTAAACTACGATGACCCATGTAGTACAGTAAGCTTAATATCTACCAAGAAATATATCTATCTATACATAGGTAAGTAATTCTTTTTTGCGATACTCGTGATCATCAGTCTATCGTGATCGATGACCGTGAGTTCTATCCTTCTCCCTTTCTCTATCTATCTCTCTCTTATTCTTAAACGTTTACTCGTGCTATGGCTTTAAATAAAGAAGGAGGGGTTTTCGTACAGATCTCCGTTGTCTTCGTTGACAAATGACGACGGGATAATTGCTGCTATAGAAATATTCTTATCTTGTCTTTTAAGAGGAGGCGCCAGAGAAGACGATGGCGTATGTATTGTAGATTTATATTTATATACGCAATATGTATGGTACCTATATGTACCTTTGATTATGAAAGGACTATAGACGTGTGCAAAATTGTTACGCTGTGCGTAGATATTTATATGTTGTGGATCCTGGGAGCGTTTGGAGTTTGTAATTTCTATTTAGCTAATGAGAACGTGTGTATTGGCTGCTTATGGTTATGCGTCGTTAGCGATCATGTTTTATAGAAGATAGCTGCTACCGAGAGGATGTTGCTATAGAAGATGAACCAAATATGGGTAGACGTTAGGTTGATTTATGAAGATTTTAGATTGATAAGTGTATATGAGTTTCTCAATTCTGGGCTTTTGTTTGGTAGAGCTTATTATATTAGTTGTAATATCGTTTAGAAAACTTATATGTTATGGAAGTTGGCAATATTGTGATGATTGAGCTTACAGCAATCTCAACTTCCTTTGTGATTTCTATTATAAGTTGATTTCAAATCAAACTATTGTTCATAATTTTGTCATTCTTAAACGATCATTCATCATCAGATATATCAAAACATATTTTCTATTATACACACACAAATTTTTCAATTAATGACATTAAACGATGATAATAACATCGTAGAAAACTCTCTATCTACCTTAACTAATTGCACCACCAACATAGCAACAACAACAATAACAACAACAGTAATCCTTCCTATCATCAATCCCGGAAAAAAGATCCATCTATTTGCACAATTTACTCTCTCTTGCTAGGATAAAAGATTTAAGATATATCCGTTAAAGGTGGCACATGATCGGTATAAGGAAAAATCACGATAATAATTTCATTCGCTTTAATTGAATCTCAAACACGAGATGCTGGTTGTGTGCTTTGTCCGTAGTAAGCTTTATATTTAAAGAAATAAAGAAAGAAAAATAGCTTCAAGGCACACAACGATCCTATCCGGTTTTAATATCTGACGTTAGGATCTACAATCTTGGAAAAAAGGGGCGCCCGAAAGAGGGATTTTTCGACAGTTTGCGCGGAAGCTTAACTCTATAAATACATAGGTGTATATATAAAAAGCCAAAGGTGAAATCTCAACGGGCATAGATACTACTATGAAGCGCCGGAATATCTCTCAGTGAACTTTCCACTTTGGAAAAGTTGTCCGCTCTCGTCTTGAAGGAAGAAGAAAAAAGACACTAGTGTTTCTTGGTATCTATATATATTTAGAGAGCAGGTATAACAAAACGATACCTCCTCCTTTAGTTCATCCATCTGCCGGCATTGTTTACAGTCATGAATACCCCATAGAAAATTATCTGCACTGGCTCTTGGAATATATATTAGATAGAACAAAAAAAATTGACTCGTCTTAAATTTTCATTAAAACGATGTTCTCTTGCGCGCGCGCGCGAGCGTTAAAAAGATGCACGTTTTCGTGGTCCCATCTTCTGTATATGTGTGGACTGTACGAGTAAAGAAGAAAGGGAGAGAAGAATCAAGAGGCCTTTCACCCGTTCAAACCGACACATCGGAAGCTCACCCAGTGTGTTTTCTTATTATACAAACAAATACCTTTATATACTATACACATATATACATAAAGATATTTCTACTTAATCACATATCTACCTATATATAGGTAGCAAAAAATACCAAAAGTGAAATTGATTTTGAGACTGTAAAAAAGTTTAAGAGAAGAAAGGAGAATGGAAGTGATAGTGATAGTGGTGGTGAAGATACATGTGTGGCCAATTCGTTGTCACCATAAGACGTCACTTGCGGACTCGCGACAACGACGAGAAACGAATCGATCTTTTCACATACCAATACACTAAAGCAGACAAAGGCGCGGGAATAAAACAGATACTGCGATGCAGCTGTTCAACAATGTGCCAATGAAATGTCTTTTCCTTTTTCTCATACCTTCGCTCTCTATCTTATCCATTTCTACTTTATTCTTCTATCTTAACATAAAAGTTCAGCGGTAGTAGTTTCAAACAATGAGAAGGGTGAATAAAATAAAAAAAAAAGACGCGCAACTTTCACCTATCCAAAAGCCGCCCGCTAAGAAAGATCGATCGTGCAAGATGACAATGATCATGGTGGTGGTATAGTATAGTGATGGTAGCTTCATCGTCGTCGTCGTTTTTGTCGGTGTTGGTTATTTTATAAAGGCTTTATTTTCTAAGAGTTCTAAGTCTGTGATGCACGCGCGATTATGTATGTATACATATATATTTAAATACCCTTGCCACTGAAAACTTTATACATATACTTAGACATTAGTATAAAGAAGCAAGCTATATATACCTAACTCTTTTAGTTTAAATGCTAATATATATGCATACCCACGAGCCTGCGAGTGAAATTTGTATTTATGTGTAAGTATGTGTGTAGCTTATAAAGTGTGTACTGCTATATACGATGAGTTTGGTTTTAATAAGCGAGGAAAGTATATAAACGAGACTTTCCGTTTCGTCGATGATGTTGGTATAATTGACGGGAGGCTGTTGCGCTTTTTAGAGCATAGGGCATATTATATACTATGTACTATATTACTACTGTAATGTGAGTGTATTAGACTTACTGGATGTTCGTGTTTATCTCATCTGAGCTATATATGAACTCGTGGCTAATATAATGTGGTTAAACATCATGAGAGAAAGAAAGAGAATTAGAAGTAGATATAATTTACGTACGTAGTTATTATAGTTTTGGCTATTAGCTGTATGTGTTTATTGTTCTGGTTTCATTAGGAAAACGATTATGTATATTCTTTATGATACTAAATGAGAACGGAGGTAATGAAATTAAGAACAAAGAAAATGAATTTTTTGGTGAACTTAATAATGTTCAGGTTGAATTTAGTACAATTTTAAATTTGAAAATCAAGTGTCTTGTAATTTTGATGTTTAGACATGTTGACTAAAGAAATATGATTTTTTTCTTCTTCTTCTTTTATTACTTGATATCTTTTGTATTTAATTATTGGGTTTAACTGTTTGAAAAATCGGTATCAAATTTCCACAAAGAATGAGGATTATTAGATTAAACCTATTTTTTGGGTCTCTGGATACGTCGTGATGAACAAAATATAAAGACTAGGTCAATGGGAAATTAACCTTCTGAAGAAAAAAAAGTTTCTTCTCATCTGTTGTCAGCCAAAAAGGCAAACATTTAAGATGAGTGAAGGTACCTTACCATGAAAGAAAAGATCGGTTTCATTGAACAATAAGCTATGGTTCTTCTTGATACATGATATCCAAGACTATACCTTTTACGGTACACGAGCTACCTAGACATCCTAGACTCATGGTTATACGTAAGTGTTCGTAAGTTAAATTTGAAAAAAGAAGACTTATCAGGATATTTATGTAAGTCATTTGTAAAAATTTAGGTAGTTTGTTAACACCAAACATTAATTTGTTTTTTTAACTTTTTCTTTAGATACATCTTCGATAAAGTACAAATCAATATATTACCAATTCATATCTCATTCATCCATCTCTTAACGATCATTATAAACCAAAGTTTTCTCCAAATCTTTTAACAGACAGATTATCCGATAAAAAAAAAAGAAAAAAAACAGCTGCCTAGTGTAAAATATCAACGATCTTTCAACCACCAACCATCTTATACTCGTTTTTTTTTCTCCACCTCATCCTCCCAATTTTCTCAAGCTCTCTAAAGCTTATTTGATGAGCGCAAATCGGCAATAATTTTTACTAACCGTCGACTTTCTTCGACGAAACTTATAACGACAATAACGACAACGACATACATACAGTCTCTGTCTCTAGTAGCGCATCCTTTTCTTTTCGCGGAAGATAGTATTAGTATATATATATATATATCCACTGACTTTTCTTCTCCGAACAGATCGAAAGTAATTACCGAGAGAGTATGCGCTTGCGCGTATTTTGTGCTCGGTAGCATTGTGTGTGTGTGTTAGTGAAGGAGAGCTAACGACTTCTTAGTATATTATGAGTATATCTCTAGTTTACTCTTCAAAAAGGCGTCACGACCAACTTAATACTGCATGTAACTATCTTTCTCAGTCTGGTGTAAGAAAAAGATGAAGCTCTTTTTAAATCAGTGCCCCCAGGGACGATATCATTGGGTTTATGTACTATGAAAAGAAGACTTACCTCAACGTATAGTTATCCAGAAGAAATCCCAAGGGAGCTATGGGTTATGTCTAACTCTTTATGTTTCTGTCTTGGAAATGACGTTGATTTTATGAATGTTTCTACGAAATAGCACCTCACAGACCAGATTATTTTTTATACAAAGTTGATACAAACAAGGGTAATGGACTTCAATGGTATGGAGACGCAAATTATGTATTTGAAATTGTATATATATATAAGGATTGATAATCTGGGATGCAGATATACAGAACTAGTATTAGCGTCTGTCCTTAATGAACTGCATCAAATTGAATTTTTGAATCATCACCCAAGAATCAATTTTATTTCTATCTTAATTAAATAAATATATTTTTCATTAGTATTTAGGTTTTTATCTCTCATAGAGGTCATAGGCGTTGAAAAACACATTCTGGTATTTAGTTCCTTAACTCCCATGAGTAGGTATATATAATGCTTATAAGCTCATCAATCAAGTGTGTTCTATTTTATCGATTTCTTTCAATCGTCTTAGACTTTTTGGAATTGATTGTTCGAGAAAAATTTGTCTAGGAAAATTTTTTTCTATGGGCCTACATTGATGTTCCAAATATATATTGTGTTATATACATATAACACAATATCTTTATTATTTTTAAGATAATTTTATAATAACCTTATTTTCAAATCTGGTTCAAGTTTACGTCGTCTGATTGGTTTTTAATGATTTATAATTAACCTCAAGAGAAAAATATTCTGATAAGAATATAAATATATATTTATAATATTGCAGTGATGTATAACTAAATGCGACTGGAAAACCGTGAAGTAAAAATAATTTTATTTTTTTCGGAACATTAAGTTAATAAAAGCTCATTTACATTAAAAGAGTACGATAGGTTCTTTTGAAGCATATATTCATACACGCATATCACCAAAGTACATGCAGAGCAAAATATACATATACATACATACGATGAAAAGGCAAAAAGATCGTTGGAGGGAATGAAAAAGAAGAAACCATAAAAGATTCCTTTTCATTATTAAAAAAATAAAATTTTTTATTTTAAAAAGAAAAAATTAAGCACAAACACATACAGCAAACAAACCAAGAGTAAGAAAAACAGTATCATTACGTTCGCTTAATCGGAAATTCGAAATGCAGTATATATACTCGCTTGCTTCAACTCTCTTGCATTCCACAACGTCCGTCCATCGTACTTATATATGTAGCTATAGGCCAAATGAAAAAAAAAATCATCTCTCTCTACCTCTCTCGTACCAATCATTTTCACTTTCCCCTTGGCGTCAGCAGTCTCTTTATACCACCAGTAAGAGAGACCAAGAATAGCTAATCCGTTGAACGAATCTGCTCGTCCTTACCTCCCACTTCTCCTTCTTCTCTATCTTCTTCTCTTTTTTAAAAGAGTATAACATGCAAGTCGGTGCATCCATTGGATTATAGAAGGGAGATATCGAGCAATAAAAGAAGAAGAACAGCATCAGCAGCAGCAGTAAAAGTGCATCATCAAGTATATATCCAGGCGCGTCTACAGGTATACGAAGAAGAAAAAGCAGCAGAGTAATTAGCGGCGCCCAACCTAGGGTAATGAGAGAGAGAGAGAGAGAGAGACCTTCTCTTCTCTTTTTTTTCTCTCTTTCATCTGATGCCTGTACCAGCTGACGTACGAAAAGAGACGTCGCATTAATGCGTGGAAGAGAGAAAAAGAGAGTCAGTCTGTGACTCCTTCGCCGGCGGGCGCGCCTGGCGCATATATACATTATACACCTTTACTTCTCGTTCTTCTTCTTCTTCTTCTTCTTCTTCTCTTCTCCTATATACTTGCACTTCTCGATCTTCTCCCTTATACTTCTTCTTTGCTGGTATATAGCCAGCCAGCTCATGGTCATCCAGTCGTCACCGTATAGGTATATATATGTACACCATACTATATACTCGTCGCGGCCTCTCCCCTCGCAAGGACGCGCTCTCGCGAGTGTAAGAGCGTATACACACACATAATGCGTTGCTCTCTCTCTCTCTCTCTCTCTCTCTCTCCTCCCGCATTCCAGTCGGCGCAGCCGCCGAAAAGAGAGCAAAAGTACAACGACGTCGACGACGACGAAGACGATGGCAAGGATGCTTGTGCCGCTCCTGGCAAAGTAAGTTGGTATATATAAGAGCGTGGGTTGAAGATATGGAAGAGAGCAATGAGAAGGGGGAAGTGGAAACGAAGCCGCGCCTTTGGCTTTAGAAACAGTCTACTTTACCCCTCTTCCCTTATAGTACCCCTTCTATATACCCTGAATTTTTTTGCTTTGACAGTTAACATTTTGCTTGAACTACCTTGCGAATCTACCTATATATACTCTTTTCTGGTGGCTTTACTTGCTCTAAGATTTTTTTTTTGATTTTTGAATTGAATGTGGGATTTTGCTAGCTTTTTGCGCTTTGAATATATTCATGCTGAGTGGATGAATAATAATTTTATTGATATTGGCTTTTCAAGATTGATAATTTAATTATCGGAATTTTGATTGAGATTTTATACTTTTTTGAAAAATTTAATGGTTAGTGCTTATATTAAGTTTAATAAATTATAAATAATATGAACATTTTTTTCAAGTGGATTATCTAATTTTTCTTTTACAAACATTTCATGATTTAAATTTCATTTTATCAACTCAATTAATAAAAGTATATTTAAAAAAATCAAAGTAATTAGATTATTTGACGTATATCGTATACCTATAATACGAAAAATAAGAAATAAAAAGAAAATTTGCTATGGCTTCACCAACATTTCACCGTCAAACATACATCCATTCGATTTACATCAAAGATACATCCTATACATAAGTATGAACATACATATACACGTCGAGCCCATACTTATACCCAAGTGTCTTGAAACATCGATAAAACTCTTATGACTTCAAAGTCAGGTAGCCAAGAAACAAGATGCCGCTTAATTCACAAAGTAAATTTACTTACTATAACTGATTGAAAAGATCCGCTTTTTAAAATAAAAAATTTAATTTAAACTTTTACATTAAAATCCATTACTTTTTTTTCTCATATTATCATCCTTTCCAAACGAGAACATTTTTTCTCACTAAACTACCAGTACAAAAACACACCACCATAAATCGATATGAAAAATCTTCAGAAAATTTACGTAAAATCTTAAATCTTAACATCCTCATCGTCCTTGAAAATCTCCAATTTGCGTAAATAAGTACGTTCTCCACTTTGCTTCTATCGCTATATACAATACATAAACTTCAACTCTCATTTTCATATCCACCAGAATTCATATACCAGACTCAACCTTTAAACAACCCAAGTGTATAATGCCCGCAATACACAGGGTAAAGAACTAGTACCATTTGGCCCCGGATATATGCAAAAAAGTATTACTTACTCTCCTCCAAGTCCCATGGATTTATCGACGTCATAAATTAACAAAACAATGACTCTTGCTTATACGAGAGACCCAAATATCCCTCACACCGTAATAATACCGATCTTCCAACCGGTCTCCAAACCTTTCCTCTCCTCCTCTCTCTATCTTCTTTCTGTCTTATAACTTGAACATCAACGAGTGAAAGCAGTTCTCAAAATGAATAAAGATATATGTATGGCTCAATACGGTAATTAGAAAGCCCATACCTATTATAGACAGATAAAACGAAAAGACATGCCACGCTTATATTGCGCGAGAAAGATGAGAGAGAAGAGACCACAGCATACTCTCACTCTCTATATACTATAAGCCTCTCGTCTTATACTATACACATATATATCAATATACACACAGCATGATTTCTCCTCCCGGGTCTGTTGTAAAACAGACTGTCATCTCTCACGAGTAGTTTCCTTCTCATTGATACATACGTATATATCTAGTAAGAACCAATCGATCGGTTTTGGTATATATGTGCGCGCAAGGATACCGATCTATTCCAAAGGTACATACATACATACATACATACATAGATACATACACACAAGCAATCGATATATGATTGTCTATCTCGTAATCTGCTTGTACGATCGATCTAAGATTTATAAATGTATCTATACGCGTGTGTATTTGTCGTTCTATATATAGTTTATATATTATGGGAAGAGTCATGAAGAGGCAATATAATAAAATAGAGAAAGAGAGAGAGAGAGAAAGAGAGAGTATGAGGACGATCTGAAACAGACACGATTTTTGTGAGTGGGAGTCCATCAGGTCGTCATAACGATTTTTCTTTGGCCCAGTGTGGGATCATGGTGGCCCCCTCGTCAGTTTGGGAATAAAGTAAGGGTGAAGGTACGACGACGATCGAGTGTATGTAATGTGAGACTCACGCGACGTTTTAATATATTAAGTTTTGAGTCTGTGTTATGAATATTGTTTTTATAATCCCATATGTGATTGTCTGTCTCTTTTTCTTATTATTTCTTTCAGTATATCGTATGGAATTCTATATTTTGAGTATGTTGAGTATTTAATGATGAAAATGTAATAATTATCCATAACTCCTTCGCGGAGTTTACAGAACCACATCATGTCTTCGTGATTTCTATTTTATGCTCACAAAATTCATCAGAAAAACTCAAGAGAAAGGACAATAATGAAAGAAAAAGAGATGCAATAATATGACGCAATATGTTTTCTGTGTCGCGAGATAAGTTGGCCCTAGGTATTATAAATAATAAAATATGTTGGTATTACTTCGTCTAGCAATTCTCTCTGCTTAGTGCATGATTTTACTTTGATTCTGATGCTTGAGCACTTTTGGCTTTGTGTATTTTATAAGATCACTCTTGGGATACACATAATACGTCTTTGAATAAAGAAGAAGGAGATGGTTATATATCCAAACTTTCTCAGTATCCCTCCTCCACTCGGAAAAATATAATGTATACATATAAGTATATCTGAGAGAGTTAACGATCACGATGGTCTTTTTTTACATACCTATATAGGTATATATGAATGTGTATGTATGTGTGTGTACATCGTAAACTATTTCAAGCAAAAAGTGGGCTTGGTTGTATATAATACACTTGTGTGTGTATGTCGGCTAAATTTTTTTTTTTTTGCAAATCTTTCCACTGTAGTATATAAATAATTATGATAATCGTAAAGTTTTGAGCGATAAATACTCCCTCCTCCCATCTTTTTCTATACATACAGCGTTGTTAAAAGTTTGAATGGAAAAAAAAATTTATATAGGACTTTATACCTGTATATATGAGTAATTCCTCAAAAAAGGGGTAGTTATATGGTTCAAAAAATAAAAATTTTCAATTTCGAGGTACGCTCCTGATTGAGGGCGCATTTTG
>JAPYZE010005781.1:0-16097 GCA_030522805.1 Leptomastidea abnormis | reverse complement strand
TGTATATATATATATATATATATATATATATATATATATATATATATATACACACACACACATACCTATATATGTATATGCTTACTCTGCAACTCTGATGTGTCTCGTGTCTATCTATATCTGTCTCTCTCTCTCTCTCTCTCTCTCTCTCTCTCTCTCTCTCACTTTATAGACCTTTACCTCCTCGCACTTGTTGCCCGTTAGTGGGAGGGCTTCGATCGACCGCGTAGTCGAATAAAAACAGGAAAAAAAAATTACAGTGACAAAGAATTACTAATTTATAAATGATTTAAAATTGGATTAGCTAAATTAATTATATTATTTTGTAAATTTTATTTACAATTGAATTATCTTACTTTAAAAATCTAATGGAACTCTTTTAAAATAATGTAGGTAACAATCAAATATATATGAATTTGTCAATGGAGATTCGTGACTATACAGTTACATCAATTTAAACGAGCTCATCATTATATCCCCAATATCAAGAAATTTACTTATAAATCTAATATCGAGCACGCACACACACACACACACACAATAGCTTTCCATATTCAATTAAAAAAATATCTTGGTAAAAGTTCTTCAGTCAGGATACAAATATACATATTCTTGGAAAATAACAGATAAAGCTTATCTTTTTCTCTCATATAACAGCATCGCGGTAGCAGAGACACCAGCTGTTGCTGAAAACTTTCTAGCAGGATTATGAGTGCTCAAGCATTTATGTACTTAATATACATATACATGTACATACATATAATAGGATGTGATACGTGCTCTTACGTCATTATACATATATGTACACAAATGTACAATACAGATGTGAGAATAACGCCCACGCTTAGACGCGGGTAAATTAGATGTAACATGTAATGTGGTTCGTTGTAATGGTCTTATTCTTCGATGATGAGCTTTGATATATATATGTCAGATGTACGTGGATTTTAATTAAATTGTATAAATATGATAATTCAGGTGTTTTCTTCTTGTAAGAAAATTCCCTACATAATTTGACAGATGCTTAATGGTGGTGTTCTGATACAAAAAAAAAAAATTAAATTATAAATGTACTTTTTTTTTTTTAAAGTAAACTTTATTATGGAATTATGAGTTGTATGTGTGGTGAATTCACTCACAATATTCATAGAGGAATGACCGAAAGCACAAATTATCCTCTCCAATACTTGTAATGTAATCAATAAGGGATGAACCACTTGATGATTAAGCGAAGTGGTTTAATTTCTAAAGGCAAGTGCTTTACTTGTTGTTAAAGTGGTGTTGAATAATGTAAAGGTTTGATTTTAAAAGTTAGGCTAGAACGTAGTTTTTGATTGTTTTATGTAGAGATAACAAATCATCAGCTTAAAATTGATTATAATATTCTCTTGGTTGAAGAGTGGTCTCTTTTTTAAAAGATAACTTAATTATTGTCATTAACATCTACATTTTATTGATATCTACTCTTAAATTCTCTTGACTAATACTCTTGACTTCTCGTTCTCTATTCTGGCCAATGCTTGTACAGGTTATGTTACATTTTTTTAAATTCATAACGTTTTTTAAATAAAATCAAAATCTGTTTCTCAATCCATAATCTTACTCATTGATTTCACGATTTTTGATTCTTTTTCATTATCTTTCATTAGTACATTCATTTGAATTCTATACTGACGGTGCTATGCAAACCGCGTGATCAGCTTGAACCAATTATACAATAAAGTCACGTGGTCAATCATATCCAATCGCAACTGGAATAGATCAAGTACAAATCTGTTTTATCATTCTTTAACTAGAAGACTGATAAAGTCACAATATAACATTTGTAAAATTTAATAAGTTTATCTTGTATAAAAAGAATATAATGATATCGCAAAGCTTTTTTTATCGGATAAATCTAATAAATAAGTTACTTGTAAGTGACGCATAATGTTAACTTACAAGGAGAGTGCCAGACCTTCGGATCATGGATTTTGATGAAACTTGGTATACTGGGTCCTTTTGGCATACAATGAAATAATCCCAAGTCCTAAGGTCTAACGATTACTTGTTTTTGAGATATCGATCTCAAAAACAAAAAGGCGTTGGACCTTAGGACTTGGGATTCTTTCATATTATGGCAAAAGAACCCAGTATATCAAGTTTCATCAAAATCCATGATCCATGAAGGTCTGGCACTCTCCTTGTTAGTGTACGTATAAAATAATTTCATGCACTCGCGTAGGGATTTAACAATCATCGAAACGGAATCACTTTCAGTTTGTTCACATAGAAGAAGACGGAGCTGAACTGTCCGTCGCAATTCTTTTTCGATGTTAATGGGCTTAATTTGTTTATTGAATAATAGTATCATCAACATTGCGATTTTCGAGCACTAGTAGCATTCTAGTATTTAAAATTTTGTCAGCATTTTCTTATCAGCATTAATTATATCATCCTTTTTTACCAGATTGATATATTAATAATTGTCATTTCAACGTTATTTTTAATGTTTAAGTCATCCTAAAAGAGTACGATACTCAATTTGTGTTCGGAAATCGTTCAGAAGACAAATTCTTGAGTAAAAATAAACGTATGAGAAAGGAATGATATTTTATCTATATAATAATATGTGCGTGTTAGTGTCATTGACTTTGTCAAAATGAATGATGATTACGTACGCACTACTCACACGTGCTCATGCACTCCTACACTTTTGAGTAAAGCTCTTTATTGACGTGTACAACTAAGCAATATAGAAAAGAGAATAAGCGTACAACGTCATAAGCGTGGGCGTTTTTGGATGAGCTTTTGATTGATATAGCTTGCTGATATATTATGTGTTTCAGTTTATATATATGCCAGATTTGGATGAGGAGAGAGAGAGAAAAATAGAGTAGTTTTATTTGAAAATAGGAATACATATAGGTACATTGATTGTTTTTACGCATAAGCTGAGTAATGACGTGATGAATTCAGGAAGAAATCATCCTTATTTGTGAATCTGTTCATGGATAAAATATGTTTACATTTAAATTCTAATATAAAATTTGTAAAGTTATTTTTTAGTAAAAAAAATGATGAGATGAATCTGCTTTCAATCTATTCGTACTGCGATTGGGTATGATTGATCACGTGACTTTATTGTATAATTGGTTCAAGCTGATCACGTGGTTTGCATAGCACCGTCAGAATAGAATTTAAATGAAAATAATTATGAAAGATAATGAAAAAGAATAAAAAATCGTGAAATTAATGAGTAAGATTGTGGATTAAAAAATAGATTATTTTTATTTTTTTTAAAAATGTTATGAAATTAAAAAAAAGTACCATAACCTCTACAGACATATGTCAGAATATAGAACGTGCAAAATGCGCCTTACTTATATATAATAAATTAGCAAAAAGTATAAAAATAGATAATTGAAATCTGATATTTAGTATTTTATTATTGTCTCACACGATAGAAATCAATCTAAACTTGAAGTATCTATCCAATAAAGTCCTTAAAATCGTAATCAAGGCTCTTTGACAGATCCTATCTTTTTTTTTCTAACGTCACTTCTAACGTGTATAGCCATTTTTTTCATTTAATCCAGCTCACACTTCGCGTCACACACATATCCTTCATCTCAGCTTTTCTTTATCAAAGATATAATCCGACAAAGAGTCTCAGCGTCTTTTTTCTTTTATTCTGACTGACAAGGGTCGATCTTGGTGAAAAGACGTACGTTAAAAAAGACGTGGTGCGCGCTTGATGAGTAGATGAGAAAGTGAAAATAATTAGGTAGGCTCTTTATGTTGGATTATGTAGTATTATTACTTTCGTCTTCTTATCTATTAATTAGTATTATTTAAAGTAAAGACTGTGCAATTCTAATTAATCAATTAATTAATTCATTTCTTTCTAGTTTATTAGAATGGAGCATGGATTATATAATGATTTTTTCAGAAAGGATATTATTTTACATTTTTTTTGTTTTCTAGAAAGTTTGATATTTAACATACGAAGTAAATAGTAACAGTTAAATTTTTAAACTTTTAAAAATTTTCATGTTTTATTAATGAATTTTTCAGAATTCGTAATTTAAATAATTTATATTATTTGAGATATCAAATAAAGAAAGTTATAATAAATTCTATAAAAAAAAATTTAAAATTTGGTACAGTTAATAGTATAGTTTTAGTAATACAATAGTTTTAATCATTTCATGCATATCAATGTCGTCTGGTTTTAATATTTTACCAAACGTACACTAAAAACATAGTTTACGGTTGAGTCAATAAAAACTTTTAATACATCCAATTCAAAATTCACGCAAAGTAAATTTAATTATTTAAAATTGATTTCTCTAATAATCAATTCTCGGAATTCCTACGAACAGAGTTTCTAAGTCTCGGGGATCATTCAAACTTTTCTTCATTAATAAACTGTCTGAGCGAGTAAATTCAATTAGCAAATTTATTTTCTTTAAATTGATCAAAATTCAATGTATTTCGTGACTCTAAATTTCTCATTGAAATTTTCTGTTTATATTGCAAATCAAATACAGGAAATATTAAAAAAGCAATTTAACGAAGTTGTGTTTGAAGTAAAAATAATCGTTGTAAAAAGAAAAGGATTATCCGAGAAGTATAAACGTTAAAAAATATTATCCTATTAAATGAAATAAATCTGAATTTATTTATCTGCTGCTAAAATTTGCAATCTCGTTTTAAATTTTGTTATTATATTCCAACCTTTTACCAATTTAATATAAAAATAGTATAAATATTGCCAATACCCAAATTAATTTGTTGTAAAACATTCGATCACAAAAAATAAGTCATTTTTAAAATAAATATATTTTAAGCTTATTGCGATTCTTGATTTAATATATTAAATAATAATTATGCTACACAAAAAAAAACTTGTGTAAACTTATAAATGAAATGTTTAAATCACGAGCCAATATCAAATCTTAATTTTGTCCGTAATACTATACAAACATATAAACAACATTAAAATTAAAAACTTTAAATAATCAAAATATCTCAAAACGAATTATTTCTAATCTTCTAATTAGTAAAAACTTAAAATTTTAGTACTTTAACAATATAATTAATAAAATTACACGATAACTCGCTTTAATAAAATTTCATTAGCAAGTCCTAATATTCAAACTCTAAATATCCTATCATACTCCTTATAACATGTACAAAACTAAACAACAAACCAACCAAAGCAAAATACCATGTATAGTTGAGTAAAACTGAAGTAAGAATTTCCTTCGATCAGCAATTCAACGAGGTAGTACGTAATTCAACGCCAATTTACTAAACTGTAGTGTATACCTATAAATAAACAAGATAAAGTATACAACCTTGTTCGTTTAATCAGTAAAGCTATTTAAAGCGTATAAACTATAGTTAAAACTTATTAATGCAAATCACGATTGAAACGATTTATCTATATCTATCTAACTATCGGCGTGACGTTTTTATTTGAAACATACACACACACATACAATGACTGACTAAACTTATCGCTTTGTGAACACGTGCGTGGGTGTAGGTGTATAATACGTATAAAAGGGGTAAAATAGAGAATCAACAACAACAACAAAAAAAAAAAAGAAACAAACAAAGCCTAGTATGTGATCAGCTTTGTGGAGTAAAATAGAAAGCTTGTTGTGGTTTGATTCTTAATCGGAAAACGAACGGTATTATTTTGTATTCTTTTTTGTTTTGTTTTTTAATGCGATTGACTTGTTAGGCGATTAAATTTCGGGTGGGGAATATTGGGAAAGGTGAAATTTTATACGATACAAAAGATATATGTCAATATATAAAATATTTATATGCATTACTCGGGAAATCGGATATATTTTTCTTGTGCGTGTGAAAAGAATTCACTTCAAAGCGAATTTATAATATAGAGATTTCTCGTCGTTTGTATACACATTCATTTTATTGAATAAAAATTTGAATAAAAACTCGTATATTATTATTATTTTTTTAAAAAATAATTTTTCATAAAAAATTATGCAATTTTAACAATAATAAATAAATAAATAAATAAAAACAATAGTTTGAAATTAGAGCATATACCAATAGTAGTAAAAATAGTAGTAGTAGTTTGGGGTAAGACACAACACGTTGCATTTCGTGCTTACTAGAAACTTTCAAATTAGATAAAAGCATTTCCGGAACGCGGTTTGAAAAGTGGGCGAAAGCCGCTCTTTTTCCCTCTTTCTCTTTCTGGTTCTTACATGCAAACCGTTCTTAAAATTTCTTCTCTCTTTTTCTCTCTTTTTCTTTCTCTTTTTCTCTTGATGCATTAAAAAGTTGATTTTCGCGTGGGCAAATACACTTCATTACCTTCTTATCTATCAACTTTTTTTTTTCATTTTTCATTTTTCTTTCAAAAGTTGATATACTTATACCTATACTTAAAAAAAAAGTCTAGCTCAAAAAAAGTGTAAAAGATATATCTTTCGTCAAATCCAAAAAGTTTTGTTACATAGCATTGCATAACTATAATGATAAAGTTAAGCTTGATTTTACCTATATTATAGTATATATACTATGTCCTATAAGATGAGAAAATCGATCTCTCCCCCTCTCCTCACGTGGGCGTCTGAAATTTCAATCCCTCCCTTTTACACTGTGGTTATATAGGAAGGATCGTCGTCGAAGCTATAGATTCTCTCACTCACTCTTATTTCTATAATACGTAGAGATCGATATCCCCAACACTCTGGGTAGCTCTGACACGTATATATGTATACATATATAACTTGCCACCCTCACAGCATCATCCCTCTCTTTTTCCCTTTAACGCGCACACACACACACACACACTCTTATATAATTACACGTAGCTTTTTAACGTGACATGCGTCATTCCTCCTACCCGAGTATTTTAGGGTGGCTGCTTTGCGTGCTTTATGCTACCAGCTGCTGCTGCTACTACTACTACTGCGGCTTGGATGCCATTCGGAAATACGGGTAAAGGGCCAGTTTCAACCTTTTCGCTTTGTACTGACAAAAACATTCTTTACTTTAAGAGCTTGTATATATGTGTTGTGAATCTATGTATGCACGCGCGCGCGCGCGCGCGCGTGTGTGTGTGTGTGTGTGTGTGTGTGCGTGTGCGTGTGCGTGTGTGAGTAGATACATGAGTGGTTATTTTACAATGAACATTGTTAAAAGGACTTTGAGGATTTTTAATAAAGCTTTACTTTAGCTGAATACATTTGGATTAATTGTTAATTAAATTTTTGGAATTGATTTAAAAATTGATTTGTTTTATAAGGATGATTTTTATGATTTTTGGTTTGAGTGTTATGAAAATTAATGTAAAGTGTTATTGAAATATTTCATTTTTGGTTATTGAATATTTAAGTAGTATAAGTTGAGGTAGAGTCAGACAGAACGATAATCGATATCAATCAAAAAACGGATGAGTACTGTTTTATGCACGTGTTTCTGTAAAGTTGAAGTTTATAAAAGATACAAAAAAATATTTACCTTTTGCAAAATCACTAATTAATATTATTTAATATATTAAATTGTAATAATAAAAAATCGTAACTAAAATTGCTAATTTCAATTAGATACTCTAAGACCATTAAATTTTATTACCACCACTTTATTAAACTTACGAGATATACAAACTTGCGCTAAGTTTTGAGTAAATAGTTAACTTCTCCCCTTAGCTAAATAGTATATTGCTGCAAAATTAATATTACAAAGTGCCGAAAATATTTTGACCTACTTATTACGTGTAATCAAATCAATATTATTCATATAAAAATAAAATTAAAACGTTATAAATTAAAAAAAATTTTTTAGAAAATTTAAAAAATATCAGTTTGCTTGGTAATTGTTTAATTTTGATAAATTAGAACATAAATTCAAAGTTACGCATTAACTTGTTCACAGCCAATACAACACACGTATTCAAACATAGAAAAAGAAAGTGAATACGTGTATCGTAAAGTTCGACTTAACTCCATTCATAAACAATATCTGTTAATTTCTAGTTCAATCGATTACCTAAGACATTCCTCGGAAGCATATCAAGCACGTATGCAAGCTCTCGATCAGCACAATCATTGAGACAATTGACAAAGAATTTTTATTTTACATTTAACAATTAATTTGATCACAAACGAGATATTTTCGGTACAACGTATGATAATTATTACTTCAAGAATATTCTTTACCTTCTCATTTGAATACAAAATATTATTTTAAAAAAAAAAATCTGTAAATTAGCATCAAGTGTATACTGATTTATATCGATCAATAATACAATACATATATATACTTTCTTGAAAATTTAACTTAACAACTGTAGTGAAACTTGAAAGTGCACTTGGTTAGTATAGTACTCCGTTCGCGAGTCCAAGTGCACACATTAAAGAGTCAAGCATTATCTTCCTTCTAAAGGTCTCGAATTTCAAACTATACTATTCACTCTCGAGAGTCTATCTTTACTACTATTACGATACAAAGGGCGAGTCTGAAATTTCCAGATACCTGCTCTCATAATATACTCTTGGATGTACAGTTTGAAGGGCTGTAACGGTTGTTAGCATCTGCTGACCTGTAAATATCTTATAGAAGCAGAAAATGAGAGAAAGGATGTATTAAAAGTAATTCAAAGTAACAAGAGAGAGAGAGAGAGAGAATTGAAAATATTTCTAGATTTACAATGTAAAGTGGTAAGAACCAAAATTTGCGAGAGTTTGAAGTTTTAAGTAGGAAGATTGACGAGAATTATGACGGCTTAGAAGTGAAAAGATAATAAGTAAGATCAAAGTTTTCGTTGAGCTTTAAAACGTAATAAATTTATAATTTACTATTCAAAAGTGCTCAATAATATTATTTATTTATAGTAAATGGTAATTATTGTCTGATACTAAAACAATAAATAGAAAAGTCAAAGTTGATAAAATTACTTGAATTACGTAGATATATTTAAAGATCCAGATTTTGTCGCATCTATATTTAACAATAGTTAGACCAATTTATCCATTACATAATATGAAACGTCACTTATTGCCTAATGACATAAGAGAAAAGCTTGAAATTGCTTATCAAATTTCAATTATTTAACAGCCCTTGCTGCACTTTCAAGTACGCAAATACAATAGCCATATACACACCCGTATAAACTTTCGGTCAAACAATCATACAAACCTTCCAATTGTGATAATCAAGCTTTCAAGCACATGTGCATTCTATATACACGTCAACAGCACAAACAATGGCTGAGTCTATACTCTTTTGTTTATAAATTGTTTATTTAAAAAATTAAGCTTTTGTTAAGCTGATCATTTTATGTGATGGTTTAATTTTATGTACATAAATGAATATAGTTATGCATAAAGCTTTTATTTAATTCAAGTCGAGTGTTCTAAATTTTTTTATTATTATTTTATTCGTCAAGTTGATAATTACATTAAAATACTTGGATATTATTTTTATTCATACAAAAATTTTTATTTAATAATTTTGTAATTAAAGCAATTTAAATTTTTGTAAAGTTAATTTACCTTTTACTTCTTTTATTATGATTCTCTTAATATAAAGGATAAAATAATCGTTGGTATAAAAAATAAGTTTTGATTGTAGAAACTATGAATAAATAACTATTTTATACAGCTGTTGAAGAGATAATAACAAGCAAACAATTTATCTAACATAAAATTAAAAAAAAACGAAAAATTACATACTGCTAGTGCTTTAAACTTTGTTACTATATTTAATCTTTCTTGATATAATGCGTTCGATAGAATGACGCAAATAATCGCATGGAATCGAATAAGTACTCGATAAGTTGAAAAGGAAGTGGGAAGCTTAAAAGGTATTTGCATTAGCAAGGCAAAGTGATAAGTAATATCTCTCTCTGTCTCTCTTTCTCAAGTAAAGTTACAAAGTTTAAGTAGTAAGTTTGACAAAGATGAGGACTTAGACGTGAAGAGATTTAGATGCGCGTGTAGTCGCTAAACTTAGGTTTAAGTTTTTATTGAGCTGAAGAAAAGATGAATTTTAAATAAACTTTTTTAAAGTATTGAATTGAATTGATTATTTAAGTAATTATTTTGTGTATTAATTAAAAAAAATATTGATGCTTGATTTTCGAAATGATTTTGAGCAATGTTAGAACATTAAATCACAAAATAAATTTTATAAAAAGAGATTTGAATAGCTTAGTTGGCACAGAACGTCGGATTTTGTAATCTACAAGTAGCAGGTTCGATTCCAGGCGTCTGCCAACTAAGCGATTGCAAGAGTATTCATAAGCTAAAGTACGCTCAATAGAGTGTCAAAAAAGCTTTATAAAAATTGTTCTTACGGGAGTTCATAATCTAGAGTATATCCCTGACTTAATGCCGTAAGTTTCTTAATAAGTCTTAAGGTAATTTGAAAGAAATTATTAATTTTTTATCACATTAATTTTTACATATAAAACATTTTAAAAATTAATTTTTTTTCTTTATTTTGTAAAACCATGGTATAAAACAAAAATTTCAATTACTTATTTAAGCTTTGATTATTTGCATCTTCTATGCTTTGACTCATACAAATACAATAGACGTACCCGAGTAAAACTTTTGAACAAACGTTTATTTCAACCTCCCCCCCCCCCCTAACTGCAATAATTGAGTCAGTTTAAGTAAACAGTGCAAAACAACAATCACACCAACTCTTTTAATTTTATAATATGACTAGCTAAAAATTCAAGCCTTTGTCAAGCTGATGTTTTTTGATGATATTTGTATAGAAACACACAAGCGGCTTATCCACTTGTTTTTTTGTTTGAGAGAGGTATAGAGATAATAGATAGATCCTCGAGCGTGACTGATGCTCTTTTTTCTAGCGTTTTACGCTGACAACTCGACTATGAATAATTCATGTGTGTCTCAACGCTCATTTGATACTGCGTTAAATGCTTCGTTTCTACTATTATTTATTATTATTATTATCAATTTATATTATTTTTATTGTATAAATTAGATTGTACGAAAATGAATATTATTTATTTTATTTTAAATTTTATTGGAAATAATAGAAATTATATTGTGACAAAGAAAATTAAGGTATTCGTTGAATGTATTTGTTATTACATTACTAAAATTAAATGTTAACATCATTACAGTTTAATAAAGACTAACATTTTCATGCAATGGTATTTTTGTTAGTTAAGTTAAAAATTTATAGTTAATTAATAATGTTTTTAAAATAAAAGCATTAAATTGTTATTTAAATTTATCAAGTTATAAAAAATACATTATACTTTTACTACATCCCAGTTTTTCATTGTTCATTAAAAAACTGGTATTTTTTAAATAATCTTCTATTTGATATACTATTTATTCAGATTTTTTTTTTAAGAAATTGTTTATTATTATGACATTTCTTTAAAATATTGTCAATTAAATGACTCAAATAAATATAAAATTTTAAAAATAAAGTTATATTTAATCAAAGTAAAATTTATCTTTTTGGTTGCCTCGCAACGTTGCAAACTTCAACCATATTAATTGTTTTCTTTTACACCGTCAAAATTTGTTTTACAATAAATTAGGAAAGTATAATTTGATGCGTAGGGTAATTTGATTGATCAATCATCAATTTTCCGTTTCGCATATTATAAATAATTTAGAATCAACAATATATTCAATTACATCACTTTAAAGCTTTGATAATGATCTAAAAAAAAAAAAAGAACTGAATAAAAGTCAAGTCTATAAAGTTCATTAATCCACCAAACCACAAATAATAAAAAATACGAAGCTTTCTCTTTGAGAAAGCAAAATCTCTAATACTAAGAATTTACTTGCTCATACCGACCGATTCGACACTTTCAAAATCGTTTGTTTTTTATCCCTTCTGCACATTTTTCTTCGGCTCCCACCTCGTTTTTTTTTTTTTTTTTTTTGTACCTGAAGCTTTTTCTCATCTTCTCTTTGTCAAAAGTCAACCACGCGCAAACTTCTCATTTCCTTCGGCTTATGTCACTCTTTCTATAAAGTGAGACGATGACGCTATAGTTCTAAATGCGTCGATCAGCCGTACATCCATGTCAGCTTTGCCGAATGCAATTTTACTTTAATTAAATGCCCTGAAACTAATCCTGATGCTTTTAAATGTTTAAAAAAAAAAAAATTATTTTTTCATCTTTTTTTTAATTTTTATTTTATTAATTTTTTAATAATTTCTTTTTAAATTGAATTTAATAAAATTGTAATAATAATTCAATTTTTATTGATCAAATATAAATCTCTTTTATCAACTTTTATTCTTTCCTTAACAATATCTCATTTTTGTTATTCAATTCAACTGATAAACAATACTAAAAAACATGAAAAAAAGAAAAAAACCCCAAGTTGAACAAGCCTAGCAGTAAAACATTGATTTCGAGTATATATAGATACATATAAAAGTCAAGCGAGAGCATAAAATTTTTCACACCCGGTACTTTCCCAACAACAAAAAAAAATGCATTCAAGCACTAAAAGACAGAAAGAAAAGTGTAGTGTGCAAGTGAGAAAGAAAAAAGGCCGCAAGCTCAGCAAAAAAAAAAAAAATAACTTCCCTTCTTCATCCGTACAACTTTTTCCTTCTCATTTACCTTTTTTTTCCCAATATACATATACACACAGCCGCAAATACAGTTAAAAGCGTTTACGTATATCGAATGTTGACGTAAAGAAGCTGAAAGCTCATTCATAATCAAGCTGGAAAATTGACGCGATGAGAGAAACAAAAGCTAACTTCCGGACGTCAATTTCTTGGCTTCTTTCCTTCTTTACGTTAAATTAAAAATGAAAAATACAAGCGAGGTTTCTTGCTTTCCTTTTTATATCTTGCATTTCCGCTTTTCTTTTTTTTTTTTGTGTTGCATAATACAAAGCAGTTTAACGATTCTTTTATTAAACGTTCAACTCTGTGGCTTCTATTGTTTGTATTTTTAAAGCTACACTGCGTGTAAAGATCAGGAAATTGGTTTTTTCTGATCTTCAATGCGTACGATATATGTATAGCAATTGTTTCATACAAAAAAGCAGAAATACTTGCTGTTTCTTTTACTTTTTTTTTTTAATGAATCGTATATATTTGTGGGCAATTGAAAAGTGATTTGTTCGAGAAATTGGTTTTTGGTTATACAATCGGCTTATTTCGTAATTTAATGTAAGAATGGAGAAAAAAAACAATGATAATAAAAAACCTGCGGGCTTTCTTAATCGTTACTAATTACTTTTTCCATTTGGATGCTAAAGTTTGTTTTTTTTTTTTATTCTGGAAAGTCGTTTAGAGCAATTAGTGTTATTTAAAATTGATTACTAGGATAGATTATTTTACCTGTTATTTGAAAACGATTAATGTTATTAAAGTGATTATACAAAGAATCGATAAAGGAAATTAAAAAATATTGGTTTATTTAATTATGATAAAAAATAAATATAAAAACGATTTATTTTTTAAATTTCAATAGTTATAACTTACAAAACGTAAAGCTTTGAGCTTTTTTTAATATTTCTATAAAAGTTTGACTCTAAAGCTTCTTTTCTAAAAAGTTCAAAAGTAATTTATAAAGGCTTTGAAAACTTATAGAATTATCCGTTTGCTAATGTTTGATATTATCGATAAAAAAAAAAAATTGCAGGCAGCGAAAAAAAGAAGTTTACCATTAAAAAAAATTGAAAATTCTTTATAACTTTATATATATTTATATACATTGTAATTATACACTTGAAATTCTTTTTTCAAGAAAATGCGTGAAAATCCTGAAAAATATTTTATCAATAAAAAAAAAATTATTAAAAAATAATTTAGTGTTAAAAAATAATTAAGAGAAAAACTTTCGCTGACGAAATCAGAAAGTTTATTTGAACTCTCAAGACAAAAAAAGTCTCATTCAAACTTTCCCTCCAACATATTAATAAAAAATTAAAAAATCACTTGCCTAATGCAAAAATAAAAAAAAATGGTATATATAAACCCCAAGAACATCCAGTCAATACTTAATTAATCGTATACGACCATAGTGACCAATATCAGGAATTCAATCAGCGCTAATGAAACGTTCTCTAACCTCTCACTCTTCTTCCTACTCCTCCTCCTCTATTCTCCTAAACTCAACAGCATCTTATCGACTTTAAAATTAACTGAGCGTATAGCGATTCCGTAACGAGTACACGTACATTATGTGTACATAGTACAAGGCGCATAGCCAGTGTTCCCACCCACGAAGAAGCGAAGCAGAAAGCCATTGCGTCAACATTGTATAAAAGGAAGGGAGGGAAAGGGGGTTGGGGAGAAGATGAACGAGAAGAGACTAGGTGATTCTCTTTACGTGTACATATACGTATATACATACATATATCCTATTGGCAGTTTAACCGCCCACATTGCCCTTCTACGAATCGATGTACATATACGCCGATCGCGAACTATCGCTAATTGACTTGGACCAAATCAAGACCACATTGTGTTGGCTTGCACGTGGCTTTTGGTGCGTGTGTGCGCGCGCGCGCGTGTGTGTGTGTGTGTGTGTGTGTGTGAATTTAGGAAAGTGTATTATGGAATTTGTGAACACGTGTTTGAATGTTTTGTATGTGTGTGTTTTTAAAAATTTTTTGATTTTTTAAGATGATTTATTTTTGAATGATTTTAGAAGTAATTGATGAGAATTTGAGATGTTTTTGCTGAATTTGTTTTTTTATGAAAATTAGATTGATTGGGTGAATCTTTCTCAGTAGTAACGGATATTATAAATTTTATTATAACTATGCTTTATTAACAAAAATAGCAATATTATTTGCTGCCTATTTATATTTAAATATCTACCTACAATATAGAAGTGATGGACCAGTGTTGTCATCGATCTATTCACATTGTGATTATTATTGGCTACAATTGATCACGTGGTGCGTTTTAACAAGTAGAATAACATTTAAAAAATTTTATTTTAGTTGAGAAAATTATAAAATGGAAATAGATAATGACTTACACAAATAAAAGTTATAAAAAATCACGCAAAGTGTCATTAAAATTGTCTAGTAGATTTAAAAAAAAAATATATATATATATATATATATATATATATATATATATATTTTTTAAATAAATTAATATATAGATATGCCTGACACATTTTATAATTTTTACTAAACAACTTTTAAGGTTAACATTTATATTAAATATAATTATAAATTAAAGGAGCAACTATTATTGGGACAAAACTAGCGCGTAAATGATTTTAAATAAGGTGCACCAAATAGTAACATTTTTTGGTTCTACAAACTTTTAATTTTTGTCAACCACAATTCTTCTAACAATTTTAAATATGCGTTTGTGGCTTGCAAAAATGAACATTCTGAAAAAACTTTTTTTTTAAAATGTAGGTCAAAATAATTTTTCTCAAATTAAATCAATTGATTTTTTAACTGATTTTCATTCTTAATATTAATATTTAATATCAACGAAGACTAACATTTAAATGCTTTTAAATTAAGTGCACCACGTAGTATCTATTCGTTTTTTGTTTCTACCAACAAATGATATTTTATAAAGAATTTTAGTTTTTCCTCAACTCTGGCAATGTTAAGATATTGCTTGCTACGATGAAACATTTTTACAAATTTCAGCTTAATTTAAATTCTTACAGTACCAAAGTAAATCGTATAGCGAAAAAACATTAAAAATATTAATTTAAAATGTTTGTAAAAATACAATCGTTAAACATTGTTTATTTGATTTGTTTAATAAGTGAAATTAATTGCTTAAGTGAGAGTGAAATATCAGATCGTGTGATTGATGCTTTATCGAATAAATTACAAATTAAACATGCGACTATTATTGGGACGGAGGCAGAAAATCTCACGAGTACATCTTTGATGATAATTGATAAAATAGCGAAGAAAATTCCTATTGTTTTTACTACGAAAGAAGTAACAAATGTATCAAACAATAGTACCAAAGAGTTACGAGGCACAAGGAATTTACTATCGGGGGTATCAGAAACTGTGGTATTCAAAATCTTTATTATCGACACTATTTTGAATAATAAAACTGTTGACACAGAATTTACTTATTATTTAAATTTTTTACAAAATCAC